>APFE030409440.1:127960-147173 GCA_000404065.3 Pinus taeda | reverse complement strand
CAAACTTGCATTGGACATAAGGTAGGCCTTAAACACACTTGTTTTCCATTATTTATAAAAGCACATTTAGAGAAAGATAGTGTCTGGTTGGTTTGCTTGTCATTAGGTCTTCTTTAGATTCTAGGAAGGTCTATCTTGTCCACAAGATTGACTCATTCTGCGTGACAGCCACAAAGGGGATGTCAAGGATAACCCCACCCTTTGTTATATATAGTACCTCATAACTCATTGTAAAGGATTTTGGTTAGCCAAGCTTTTGATAGGATTATCTTAGAGAAAGCTTAGAGAGTATTGTAATGATCCTTGGCTTCTCCATAGTGTAGAGCTAATACATCTCTTTGGAGGAGCAGGCAGTAGTGACTGTAACATTCCACTTTCGAGACTAGTGGTCAGTCATGGTTGTACTGTATGATTGGAACTTTCACTTCTTGATATAACAGAGCCAACATGTTTCATGCATATGTTGTTATTATATTCCAATTAACTTGCTTACTCTAATGATATATGTATTTGTTTTCTTACGCATGTATGTATGGACTCTTTCTGTATATGTATGTATGAATCTTATTGAAATGTGATGTTGGTTTAACCATCACTTTGGGTTGTTGGTTCACCTTCCTTCCAGCTTGTGATGCATCTTTGCTCGTGTGTTCCCTTTCAAGCTGCATGTTTACATAGGTTTCCAAGGGGTGAACTCACCTTACTCTCCACATGTTAGAAACATTCATACACCTTCCTTAGCTTGTTGTGCATGTCACACCCTTGCTACCAACAAGGGCATCCCACTTGCCTCTATGCGAAACCACGGTCAAGGAGATACCGTACAACCCATTGTTGGGACTCCTACACCACACGGTCTGAGGTCTAGTTGAGAATTCTTATTAGGGAGATCCCTTGACATGTTGGTGGGTCCAGAACCCTCAACAGAATGATTGTCCAAGACTTTTTGGAGGTTTGGAGAAATAGATGATTTCGATGTTTAAGCCTCTTGTGAACATAATTGTGAAATTACACCTCATTGTTCTTTCTTTAGAAGCTTTTTCATGCCATTAGAGTTGATTATCTTTCTTGGTTTCCATGTGATACCCCTTAATTCAACTTCCTTTCCTTCCCAAAAAACATTCAAGAAAAATTCTTGAAAATTAAAAGCTATTGTACCCAAATATTGTAACCATTGGACTCCTAGTACAACATCAACACCACCCATTGGAATGGAAAGCATTGGACTATTCAATACATATTCTCCCATGGATAGCTTGATATTATGGCACTTTCCTGAGAAATTTATGGTTCATGCATTTGCAACCATCACTTGACACCATGGTGTTGGATATAAGAAGCAATTTAATTCCTCGGATATCTTACAATGAATAAAATTATGAGTACTACCTGAATAAATCAATACTATTACCTTTTTCTTCTTGATATGTCCTTCTATACTGAGAGTTTGAGGATTGGTAATTCCTGCCAATGCATTACAAGATATGGTTGGATTCATTTCTTCTTTCTATGGGGTTGTCTCTTGGTGTATATCCTCTTCTTTTGACATTTCTTGTTCCTTTTCTTCCTCCTCTTCACAATCGATGTAAAATAATTTCTTCTTAGCACACTTATTACCTTTAGTGTATTTTATATCACAATTGTAACAAATCCCTTTTGCCATTTTTTCTTCCAATTGTTGTGGTGTCAACCTTATAGGTCGTGGAAGACTAGGAGAAACCACACTTCCATCTTTATAGTTGTGAGTGGTAAACTTCCTTGTTTCCAAAATTTCTATTTCAATTTTTCTTTCCAACCTGAATGCCTTCTCCAATGAATCAGGTTCCCAAAGGCAAACCTCATGTTGGATGTTATCCTTTATATTATCTATGAAGACATTAATCCTATGCTTCTCTGGAATATCATTTACCCTTATATTCAATTTTTGGAAGTCCTCAATGTGCTCCACTATTGAACCCTTTTGTTTGAGATTTTTAAATTGGCTAAAGAAGGTGTTTCTCTTTGTATCCTCATAATGTGCTATCATTTCCTCCGTAAAAATTGACCAAGTGACATTTTGTTTACGAGAGAAAATCCATCGATACCTTACAAATTGATTGGGTTATAAATATAGAGTTGCAAGGTGTACCTAAATTTGTGTGTTTTACACATTATGGAGATTAAAAGTATTGCTCCATTTGTCATATCCATGTTATGGGATCCTTGCCATCAAAATTACTCACATCAATATTTGAAATATGGTGGGTCCTCAATCCAATGTTAGATTATATGAAATCATGATTAACATTTCTTTTTTGTTCTCATCATGAGTTTCCTCTACTACCTTTTCGCCATTAGGAAGCATTTCTTGTAGCAACTTTTCCAAACCTCCCTTCAAACCTTCCATGTCTTTCTTCAAATATTCAATTTACCCTTTTGCTTCATTGATGCCATTATTCAAACCATCCATCTTAGCTTCCATTCCATTCTTCAAACCATCCATCTTAGCTTCTGTTACTTTTTGTGAGAGTGAAATTTGTTGCACTTGGTCTCGTAATTTTGGTATATCATGTTGCATTTATTCCTCTTCTTCATGAGTCATAGTAGATATTTCGGGTTTCTTACTAGGCGTTTCCATTTTCTTTCTTTAGGTAATCAATTAATGATAATTATTCTTCACTATTCCCTATGAATCAATTCAAACTAATTTTTCAAACAAAACTTATGCATAATTTAAAAAAAACTACACACCTTTTCTTTATTTGTAGGAGCTTGATATTGAATCTGATGTATCCCTAAAATTTCGGATCTCCAAGGTCTGAAATTGTGACCTATGGTAGCCCTATGAGTCCTATTTCTAATGTAGTAGGTGTGATCGAAATTTTATTCTCCAAGAAATATTTATTCCCAATCTCCCAAGATGACTTGATTATATACTTTTTCAGAGAGAGAACTTGTATGAATTTCTACGTGTCATTGTTTCGACCTTCAGCTCTGAAAATGATATCCAACAAACTGAAATTTATCCTCTTTCTGTCACCTTTTATGAAATCTAAATCCAATGCTTAGAGAGAAATTTATGACGATTTTCCCAATCTCACATGTTTGATATGGAATTTGGGAGCCTTCAAAAACCCTAACTTCCTTAGATCATATCTCTGAAATATAGCGAGCCAATATCTAAAATTCGGACACGAGGTTCATCAATATTTTGTCTAAAGTGGATTTTAATTTCAGCTTCTGAAAATTTGTAGAAAAAAATTATAGCGAAAATTCCACGATGACCTATTTGAAGTGGCGAAACCCTAGAATCCAAAGCTCTGATACCAAATGTTATGCAACTGGATCACAAAATAGAAGAATGGATAGATAAACAACTTCAAAATAAGCCTCTTTGAGGGGTCAACCTCCTTTACCTTACACAAATGAATAATTATTGGATGATTCAAATGACAAAACCTCCTTTCTATATATAGGATTCTAAGGGGTCACAATATAATCAGAGCCGACATAACAATAATAATGTAAGGGAATAATAATAACAATGGTGGGCTTATATGAGGCACAAAAATAACAATATTGGGATTACATGGGAACAACAATGACAATAAGGGGGATACACTAATAATAATGAGGGAATACGCTAGTGTTTTAGGGACCTAACAATTTTTGCCTTGCAATTATAGAAATGTGATTTTAAAGGCTTCCAAATGTTTTTCGTTTAAATGGATCCCTTTATGGACCCAAAACATAGACTTTCCTATAAAATTATTGTGATAAATCTGATCTTTCAAACTGAAAATTGAGGATTTTCTAGTAACAATAATAAATCATCTCTAGGGGATCATCCTATATTGGAGAAATATAAAGATGTCTTCCTTGAAGAAATATCAGAACTTCCTCCAAGAAGAGATATAGACTTCACCATTTATCTCATTCGTAGAGTAGTTCCAGTATCCAAAGCCCCATATAGAATGAGAATTCCAGAGTTGATGGAGTTAAAAATTTAGTTACAGGAGCTGATAGATAAGGAGTACATAACACCCAATGTATTGCCTTGGGGTGCACCAATCTTATTCATTTAGAAGAAATATGGGACCCTTAGAATTTGTATATATTACAATAAACTCAATAAAATGGCTATAAAAAACAAGTATCTTTTGCCATAAATTGATGACTTGTTTGACCAAGTCAAAGGAGCTTCAATTTTCTCAAAAATTCGATTTGAAACTTGGATACTATCATATTAGGATCAAGGATGAGGATATTCACAAAAGAACATTTAGGACAAGATATGAACACTATGAATTCATCGCACTCCCATTTAGACTCACTAATGCACCAACCACTTTCATATCCTTGATGAATGGTATTCTTAGTCATTTTCTTGATAAATTTGTCATTGTATTCATAAATAAAATTCTAGTTTACTCGAAGATTAAAGGATAACATGATCAACATTTACCTGTTGTTCTTAAAACACTTAGAGAAAATGAGTTATATGCTAAGTTTATAAAATGCTCATTTTACTAGAAATAGATTTAGTATTTGGGTCATGTAGTATCTAAGGAGGGGATTTTCGTGGATCCATAAAATATAAGAGCTATTGTTAAATGGCCAATACCTAAATATGTAACCAATATTAGGTATTTTATGGGAATTATAGGGTATTACAAAATATTTATAGAAGGATTTGTTAACTTTTCTTAGGGCTATATTGTTCTTTTCTTTGATAATTGCATTTATTCATTTACACATTAAATTCACCCCACAACATCATTACATTATTCAAATTTACATCCTTATTCAAAAACATATGCAACTATATAGAAATAATAATATTAGCATCATCAATGTAGCAGAACATAAAGGAAAAATAGAATAAAAGCATTTAGACATAGAGACACCAAGGTTGGTTGGAGGCTAGGGAAAAACCCACTATGGGGAAAACCCTTTCAAATTATTCTTTTTATTAGATTCTCATTGAATTATTTAGTAAAAGATATTATAATTATCCATATCCTCATCCATACAACTATCTAACAAAAATAAACTAAACAACATCCATGAGATGAACCCTATCATACTCATACTAAAACCCTGATCTTGAAGCATGTAATGAACTGTCACACACTGTGGTTAATGAGCGAAAACCTTGGATAATTAAAAAACCAAACCCTGACTTCGAGTTGCATGGAGGACATGTTGTGAAAGTGACTAAAATGCTTCAGTCACACAGATGAGCCAACCAATGAGTGACTGTACCCTAGATTTATGTGCTCTTCCTATGACTGAGACCTAAAACCCTATAACATAGATGTGAGCTTCGGACCCTGCGATTTCACCTTCATGTGAACCCATTCCTCCACGGATCTGCGTGAGACAAAAACAAGAAAGATAATAGAATAATGTCTCATGATGATGTCCAAATGAGGTTGTGGTCACTTGTATTTATATCCTTCCAAGGATGTCCAATTTTCTTTACGTCCGACCTGATCAAATATGCACATGTGGGATTATAATTCAAAAATACACTTTCCCTTATCGAAATTCAATTATATTTAGGTTGATTTTGGTCCTCTTGAAAATAGGAATTCAATGCAATCATTATCTCCATCAAATGAGCTATCCAAAGTGGAATTCGCCCGAGTTTCCAATTTTAACACTCCCTCTCAACTAGCGGGAATTCCAGCTGCATCATGTCATGTGTATCCTATCATCAAATCATATCCAATATCAAGTATCTCATCATTATGTATCTTATCTCTTGATTTCCCCTGCTCATATGCTGAACACTATTGAATCTAAAAGAAGAATATTTTGACATCAAATGGGAGCTCAATCTACCACCCTCTATCCATAGGGGAGCTACTACTGCCACCTAGAATCTCTTCCAACAGGGATCCCAATACTATTTCCCGAGAAACATCAACGGTGAGCAAAATCTATGAATTGCATTAACATCAAAGAGCATATCTCAAAATAACATCGGGGAGCACATCTCAACTTGAAATATCATGGGGTAGCTAAACATCTACAACCCCATATGGAGAAATAGGTGATATAGGGGAGCACATCTCAACCCATCCTATTGCATGTCAATCTTCCCAACAATGACCCTCAAGAGTCATGTGATATAACACCTGCATCATAATCTGAGCTTGGACTAGATACCCAACATACCAAAAGATAAGGATCACATGCCTCAAGCCTCCTCAACTCGTTGGCCAGACGAGGAGGGAAAATCCCAATAAGCCCAGCTTATGAGTATGATTCTAACTAAGGTATACTCTGCAA
This sequence comes from Pinus taeda, assembly GCA_000404065.3. Lineage (NCBI taxonomy): Eukaryota > Viridiplantae > Streptophyta > Pinopsida > Pinales > Pinaceae > Pinus > Pinus taeda. The sequence continues at coordinate 140,897 of APFE030409440.1, read as the reverse complement.
AGAAAAATATAGGGGAGAAACATCGCTAACCTTATGGGTAACAGATAGGGGTGATACCCTATTTTCTAGAGATTCCTCAACCTTATGAACCCTCAATCTCAATTCCACTCCCTAGGATCTCAAACATGGGTGAAGAGTTGGCTCAGTGTCCTTGATCAATGATGCCCTCTGTAGATCAACAACATGTCATCATGCTCATATCTGGTAATCATCATGTCTCAAACAGTTTCATTATTTATTACAGGACATTAATTATATCATATAGAAAAAAAAAACATACATACATTATATTATATTATCTATATATCCTTATCTATATCTATATTATATATATATATATATATATATATATATATATTATTATATATATATATATATATGTATATATATATTATATATTATATTATATATTAGTCACAAAAAGGCATACCATATTCATCTTCCTCTCACGAAGGTGCCAAACACAATCCTAAGCTTGTCTCGTACAACAACATTGTCTCAAAATATGAAGGTATCTCAGTCCCATCTATATATGAGATTCTTTTCCAATCGGTTCCCACACTTTGTCATCACAATGTATCCATGTCATATCCAAAACCTGGCTAAACAAATTTATGATGAGATTTTTCATCTTACCTCACAACTGATCATGTGAACAACATTGTATTCAACCTTTCTTATGCTTCAAGCTACAAAAATTTCATCCAAAAGATCATGGACAATCTCATACTAAGGAAACACCCAAATGTGCTCGTCAATAACAATCCAGAATGTCATCAATAGATTCATGCAATCACATATCATAGAATGAATATCTCAGATCAAAAGTTGATTGTCCCATACAAATATCTCAAAGGGTGCTCGATGACAACTCAATGTGTATGAAGCATCTCAATCATGAATACATTCAGGTTGTTCTAAAACACACATGCACACACACACACACACACATATACAGATGGTTCCACATGGAAGATTAATGCTTCAATCAATTTTCGGTTGCCAAGTTAGATTCAACAATGTCTCTTCATGACTTCTTGAACTTCAATTAGAGTGTCCAAGGATTTACATTTCTACTTTCCAAAAACTTGTCAATAGCTTCATGATATATTTTTTTCTTTTCCAAACTTCAAATATCAATTCATCATGCCATGATTCATTATTTCACGCTTCAGAAGCCAGTTCCCTCTTACGTTGATCATCAAAGGCTCATTACCTGTCAAGATTAGACCATCAATATATAAAAACAAAATCAAAATCATACCTTAGACCACTTTTTAAGTAGAGGTTTGGATTGACACATCATCCTAGTTTCACCAAATAACTGTCAATGCAAACATATCAGGATCGAGGAGCTTGCTCCATACAACGCTTTTTACAAACATAACACTTGACCAAAGCAATATGCTTAGCCTTAACAAATCAATATTTTGCAATTAAATTAGCTAACTCATCTTATCAAACCTTTATATTCAAGCTCAAAATCATCAATGCTATTGTAACAAGTTCTTTTGGCTAGGTGACAGGAAGAGCTCGCATCCAAATATCAATTTATGACTTCATCTATTGTCAGGTCAACAAATTGTCATTTACCAATCAATATCAAACCAAACTTCATCTGGCCATCCTCATGATCATAAAATAAATCATTTTTGTCACTAGATTCAAATGCATACTCCAAGAATAAGTCATGCAATTTCCATCCATTTATTGTGAGACTACTTCATATTGAACCATGAATGTTTATAAATCAACCAATTTGTCTAAGCTAACGATGTCAACACATAATATCTATTGAGTACCAATATAAGTCATTGAACATCACTATGCCCATATAGCATTGTTATGAATTAAAATCATTGGTCATGAAATCAATTCGATAATCATTAGGTCAAATCCCAATTTTTCTATTATAGTGAGATCTAAAGCCGAAAACATATCTCAACATCAAGTAAAAGTTCTAAATCATTATCAAGCATCATATCAAAACTTACAGACATTTATTATCTATATCAATCAGTCAAATCTAGTTAAACCCTTGCACAAGCCTCAATGGTTAAATCATAATGACATATTTATATGCTTATTATGGTCCCCTACAAACACAAGTTTAGTCAACACATTCACATTATTTATAGTAAGTCAAATATTCAAACTTCCTACTCATAGAACTTTCTATTGTTTGCTCCATGTCTGTAGGACTGACATCCTTTAGGTGAAACTTGTACAAAACTTCACTTTTGTGTCCTACATGCATAAATTCACCCATAGGCCTTCTTTCATGGGGTTGATAGGTTACAGTTGCACCCTTAGGCTTGCTTCCATGCAACTGATACTACAGTCGCACACTTAGGCTTTATTTCGTGCAGTTGAGCCATAGAGTAAGGAAAACTCTTTCTTCTTAGACCAAGATTTTTGTTGTAGGCCAACAATATCAGATATTTGCCTATTCATGTCCATACATCTTCCTTCAAAAATAAAGAATATTTTATACATATAATGCAAATGATAATAGGTGTAGGGATCTTACGGAGAGATTCTCCCTTTGAATGGGAAGCCACTTCAGTCATATTCATTCAAGTCATAAACATGTCTATACTACTTTAATGCATCAACATATCTGTTAGATCATAAATTCATACTATATCACATATTTATCATGGTCATATCATGTTAGCATCAACTACTTTACCATGACATCATGACATCAATGTTTCATCAAGGGTTAGTGTCAAATAGCTAATAAGAGTAAACTTCAAGAATCATGATCACAACATTACTTCTTTTTTCACAAAAATCAATCCATCAAGTCAGGGCATTCAATTTTACCATATGCCATAATTACTAAGCACATCAAAACACAACCACGGTTAACAAAAGATCTTGAATATCAATCTCATTGTTACACTTCTATCATCATGGTTACCATTCTTATCACAAACGTTATATATGCTTATCACAAACACATTGATTCTATACACATTAGTGAATATGACTTTGAAATCATACAAATTAAAGGAAATGTAAATAAGATTACTAATGATTTTAGAAGTAAATTAAACCATATTTGTACCATTTTTGTAAGTAGTTGGGAAACAAATAAGATAGACAAGTTTAAAATAACTGCAAATTATGATCAAGAATACATGAAAATTAAAGAGAAAATTCTAAAATTTGAACTGTTAGGTGAACACGAAACTGATTTTTTAGTAAAAAATCAAGATTTACCGATGTAGGAAAGATAAAATTTACTTTCCTAATGATCTAGATCTGAACATATTTGTTTTAGATGAGTTACACAAAAAAAACAACTGGGCATACTGGTTATCAAAAGTTAATAATTATGTTGAGGAAATATTTTTATTGGCCTAACATGAAGACATAAACAACAGAGTATGTGGCTAAGTTATTGGAATGTCAATAGGTTAAGGCTTCCCATCGACACCCAACACGGCTATTACAACATGTACCCATTCTAGAATCGAAATGGGACACAATATCAATGAACTTCATTACTAGCTTACCAAAGACTAGAAGGACACATGATTATATTATGGTAGTGGTAGATAAAATCATTAAAACAACACACTTTATTCCTATTAATTCTACCTTCAAGTCCATTAACATAGCAGAAATATTCATGAAGGAGGTATTTAGATTCCATGGTATGCCTAAAATTGTGATTTTAGACCAAGATGCCAAGTTCACTTCTAAATTTTGGAAGAGATTTTTTTGAAGGAATGGGAACAAAATTAAATTTTAGCATAAAATATCATCCTCGGACTAATGGTAAACATAAATGATCAATCATATCTTATAAGGTATGCTAATAATGTATGTTATGGACATAACCACAAGTGGGTAGACTATCTCTAGTTGAGTTTTCCTATAACAATGGATATCAAACTTCTTTGAAGATGAGTCCTTTTGAGGCGCTATGTGGAAGACGATGCAAAGTACCTTTAAGTTGGGACCATCATGAGGATAGGTTAGTGTTGGTGTTGGATATGCTCAAAGAGATCAAAGAAGTGGTTAAACAAGTTAAGAAAAATTTAAAAACAACTCAACATCAATAAAATATTTATGCAAAATTAAAAAGAGTTTAGAAAGAATTCAATGTTGGTGATCATGTATACTTAAAAGTAAAAGCAAAGAAAAACAAACTTAGACTTTGCAATTGTGCCAAGCTATCACCTAGATATTGTGGACCTTTTGAGGCATTAGCAAGGATTCGACTAGTTCCCTATCAGCTTGCTCTTCAAACAAATATACAAAATCATAATTTATTTGATATATCCTTGTTAAAAAATATGTACATGACTCAACTCATATAATTTATTAGAATGTTGTACAGGTAGAAATAGAGGGAGATTTTATGGCAGAACCACTACACATTCTAGACCAAAGGGTAGTCACACACCAGAATAGAGACATAGATCAAGTGAAAGTTCAATGGAAACATTTCAGCCCAGAAGAGGCAACTTGGGAGTTGGAGGATGCTTTTAAAGAAGCATATCCATCTATGCTTTAGCAAGTTGGAATGAATTCTATACTTTATGAGCAGACACTAAGATGGTGTCAAATTCAAGCAAGGCGAATGTGATATCCCTTGACTTGAAGCTTTTGTTGTAAATTTGTAAATATGGTTAAGTGTGAATGTGACTTAACTTTAAAAAACTTATTTGGAAATAGTTTATCAATGTGGTAAATTGATAAATATTGAATGTAAATATTGTATTTTTTATGTCCTTAATAAAAATAAAAAGTCTAGAAATTAGTACAAAAGATACATCTCCTAGAAAGAGATAAAGGCTTCAAGTTAATGTTGGTCTTTAATTACCCATTCATTATGTCCTAGGAATCTATCTAAATTATTGGATTAATTATTATTATGAATATAATTGATCCATAACTTCCCTAAAAGACAAGATGTTACCTTTGGAAGTGGGAAGTAAAGCTCATAATGAGCTAGTAACTATCTGCCACCTATGGGGTGAGGTGGAGGTAATTACCAACTACCAAATAAGTGGTGAGGGGTAATTGCTTTTATATTCTTATTGAGGAAAGACTACACGATGTTGAATTGTGGAAAAGAAAGAGAAAAAGACAAAAATAAAAGAACTTGAAGACATGTGGTCAAGGGCATGCTTTGGAGGACAAAGTGTCATTGGTTTGGTGGAGTTGATGAGCTCCTGTATTAGTTCCAGACTTGTATTATCAAGTTGGTACCCTAAAATTCTCTCTAGTATATATTTTCTTAATGATGTGAAACAATAAGGCATTATGTTGTTTATTGATATGTTTTTATTTTAAATGTATTAATGTATGCCTTAAATATTTGTACAAAAATATTAAGTAGTAGCTACTTTAAAGGAAATTACTTTATGCATTATATATTATATAAATACAAGTAGAGTGATATGCATATAAATGAAGGAATACATTTGAATGAAATTGGCTTGGTTTAGAATTACTTCGTGTTCAATTGTGAAAATACAAGTATTTGTTATTACATTGGTTCAACTATCTACACATGGTAGGTTTTAAGTATTTGCTTTGTTAGAATAAGAGTAAAAAATACCTAAAATATAGAATAATTAAACACATAGGCTTATTATCCCATGAAATGGAATAAGACAATAAGGATGTGTGTGTGTGTGTGTATTGACATGAAGAAACATGAAGAGTAACAAGTTTAATTAATATGTATTCATAACAAAAAAAACTTGGTTCTTGCTCCCAAACATAGCTCAAGTAGAAGAGGATACCAAGGGTTCATGCCACCTGACTTGGGAAATAGCAATTGAGACATCCATAAGCATAGAAAATACTTTAAATTTCATAAGTGAAGTATAAACTTTCAAAAACTCTTAAGGAAATGTTAATACGTGCAAATAAATGCCAAAAATGAATGCTATATTAAAAAGTATATATACATATGAACAAGAAAGTGTTAAAGGAGTTACAAAGAAATTATGAAAGTTTGAGATAAAATTTAAAGGATTTTTATATGAAAATCATCCAAGATTCAAAATGTTTAGTCATATACCTATATGATAAAAATAACTAAATGAGTAAGGGTTATATAGAAAGCAAACCAATGACCTTATTTTAATAGCAACAATGCTTGTGCATATTAAAACCTAAAAAAAGAGTATAAATGTATGTCCTGTGTAAAAATTCTTATTTATAGCTAAGAAATAATATATACAATGATACATAAAGAAATTATGCATGCAAGCCTTTGTAGGATTAAAACCCTAGCTAGAAAATTAACATAAGTTTTAGGTAACACAGGAAACAAAAAAAATCCATGTATATCTTCATGCACGTGCATGAGTTACCGAGACCCACATTTGGTCATGAACTTGTGCGAAGAGAAGGAGTATCAAGATGTACACTAAGGGTTAGGGTTTTATAACTGAAAACCCCCAAAAATTTTACAACAACATAATCAAAAAATGAAACAAATCACTGTTGTGGAAAAACCTAGAGTATACTAAAAACCTTAACTACATAACAAGGACTAATATGAAAGAAGAATAAAACAAAAAAAATTATAAGTATACCTTAAAACATTCGAGCCATTCCGGAATGAATTGAGGGTAGAAAACCCTGAAGCTTCAAAGACTTAATCAACATAGATATAGCTCAACAACCATGTAAACAGTTACAAAATTGTGGAGGTTAAAAACCTTAAACTTTAACCTGTAATCATATTAATAACAACATAAATTTAATGAATTTTATCACAGAGGTTACCACTAGAAAAGTTAGATGGTGGAAACATTGTGACATTGCTCATGGCGAATAAATTTTCAGAATGAGAACAGAAGCCCCATAATTTCTCACATGGTTGATGACTTAGGTTAATGAAATAGGAAATTGTACAAATTCAGAGATATACCCTCAATTGTGCCTATGAAAACCAAAAGTAAGGAAAGTGAATACATTTGGAAACAAACCCTAGTAAAGTATATAAATAAAAATATACAAAATGAAGCTAACAGTAATGAGAAACAATTATCTTTGACAAAAAAATCCATAAAAAACAAAGGTTCATGATTTTCATAGAAGATTCAAAGAAAGATTGCTTACAGAGAGAAAATTCTCACTCTTTAATCCCCAAAGCAGAACAATAAGGATTTAAATAACCTTATTTGTAGATCATAGAATCATGTTATAGTAATCATTAACCCAAAAAAAATGAGCGAACAAACGATTGTTGAAGTAATCATTAACCCAAAAAAATCCCTAATTCACTAATCATGGTGGATAAAAAATGGCAACCGTTGAAAGGGTAGGTCAGATGAACCTTCAACTTAGCACATATGCATGTTAATACAAACCCTAACTTTGGAATAATTTGGAAGCACATTCATATACCACATCAAAGCAGAGAGTTAAAGGTTTACGAAATATATAACATATATTGATACAACGGCCTCGTGAAAGTATAGATATAAATTATAACCATATCAAGAAAAGTAAAGTTATTCATTGATTGAACACAACAAGGAAGGATTATTATATTGTGCTAGTGGATATATATTATTATATATATATATATTATATATATAAATACGTAAATAAATATACAAGTTTATTATGATAAAGGTATACAAGTTTGTAATACAAGTTTTCAAAAGAACCAATAAATAAGTCACAAAGTCACAAGGGATTCGAGACCCTAATAATTTTACTCCAAGATATAGATTATAATGGTGATGCTAAGTTGTAAAGAAATAATATGTATTATCAAATACGTCATTTAAACGATTATAAATGTATAAGGGGTACAAATGTACCAAAAACTTAGCATGAAAATAAGAGGGTTAGAGGATTAGGTTAGTATTATGATCAATCATGTACAATGCGAACATATTAGTAAGATTATAAGATGCAGTTAGGGAACTTGGATCAACAATAAGCCAAACAAATAAATAATAAATAAAATAAATTATAATATTATATCTATATCTATATATATATATTATATATATATATATATATATATTTATATATCAAGATCCAAGATATGGCTATTTGCAAAGGGCTCTTTGTAGAACTTATTACAAAATGAATAATTTAGTTTTAAATTGCAAGATATAAAGGAAGAATACAAAGGGAAAGTATATATTTTTTTACTTATAATTTTTTTAGGGTGTAATTAGAGTTGTGTTACAAAAACACTTGAAAAAATATCTAATTTATGACAATCTTTTGTGAGAATACCAATCCTCTATAACCACCAATTTACAAAAATTCCAGGCTCCAACTTGTCAAGAAGATGGGGACATCAATCCTTAGTAAGCACCCAACTTGTAGTAATTGTGGGCTCCAACCTGAAATCAACATTCAATACACTATAACATGGAATTCATATTGATCCAGAATTAAATATTCAACTAACTCAGTGTTGAAACATGACCTTCAAACATTGGAAGTCGTCCCTTAAAACACAACCTTTAAACAAAATAAATCATCCCCTTAAATTCATCCTTCAAAATAGCATTACTTAGCCCTGAGAAACATATCTCAAATATATCAAAGAACCTTCCCAAGAACTGAATGCCAAGAACCCTTCAAATGATGTGCCAAAACCCTTCCACACAAAGCTATTTCATCTCACCTTCACTTTTTCTTAGTTCATGAGATATAAACTTTGGACCTACTCCATTGCTCTCCTAAACATAGAACTGAATTATTGAGTCAAGTGGTTAGAAATTCTCCTTCTCATGCCTATTTATAGTGTGTTTGAATGTTTGGTTAGGGTTGACTCGTCCACTAGCTAGGTCGACTGGTGCAACTAGCATAATGTATAGTGAATATTGAAAATTCACTTCTCCTCAACTATGAGGAGCTAGAAGGCATGCCATATACTATTGGAAAGGTATTAGAATAAGCTTTCCTACCATATATATTATTCTCCCATTTAATATAGGTAATTAGAGAAAAAAATGCCTTCAAAGATAGGGTATCCAAATGGGACCTACTTGTACTTTAGATGGGTTATCATGACTGATGCAGGAGCATTAGATCGAGCTCATGATGAAGAAATGGAGTAGAGATTGACAATGTGGTGGAATGGCCACATGTTAAGTTAACAAATCGTTTTTTTTTTTTTTGGAATTTTAAATACTTAATGTAAATGAAAAGTTGCAGTAAGTCAAAGAGTTAGAGTTATGGAGTTATTTTCTAGCTCACTAATGTCTTTTCAACTTCCCTCATTTGGAGGGAAGGAGAAGCGAACCATTTGCTTAAGTTGTGAATAAAACATGCATCAAATTGGGAGGAGGGTATCTATTCTCCTACCTCTGAGTATGTATGTTGAGGTGAATGAAAGAAAGTTTATGCATTGTATATTATTTATAAATCTATGTGTTTCTCTCATTATGGTTCAACTCAAACTATGTTTGTATTTATTTACATTTTAAAACTCATTATGATCATCTCTGTAATGTTACATGCCTATTAACATTTGATTCTGAGTAGTGGTTGTTTATGTGTGCCCTTTACTGTGACCTTAGAACTATTTTGCAACACCTCTGTTTTTGCAGGTAGTGACTTGTTCCTTCAATTGGAATTCAGACCATTAACTTGAGTGAGGTGAATATTTGACGAGGAGAGGCAAGAGGATAATGTTCCTTGATTTGGGAGTCAATCTAGACCATGGAGGAATTGATTTTGTAGAGGACCAAGTCATTTCACCTTCCAAAATTCGAAAACATATTTTTTTGGAGCACTATGAAATCATTTCGTAGCACCTACAGGTTTTTATAAGAGCACTGCGAAATCATTTTGTAGCAACTACAAGTTTTTGAAATAGCACTACAAAATCATTTTGTAGCACCTACATGTTTTTAAAACAACGCTAAGAAATCATTTCGTAGTGCCTTCTACCAGAATTTGTTGCATTGTGTTTTGGTGTCTAGTTTTCCTTTTGGCCCGCCCATTGCTATCTATGACAAAATATTTCATATCTCCTCATTCCTATGGAATTAGAGGGAGTTCCATATATAGTTGGAAAGGCCTTGGAATATTCTATTTCACTATGTAAATTTCTCTTTCATTTAGATATCCTTTGACATCAAAAACAATTGTTTTCAACAATTTTATCAAATCTATTGTGATGAATTGTCTAATGGAATATCCATAATAGTTTATGGATGAAAAATTCCTTCTCAAATAATTTAGCCAATGTACTGCTTCAATCACTTGCACTTCAAGTTAGAAAGTCAACCAAGAAAACCAATTAAAGAACTTGAAATCATTTTAGAGTGTCAATCACATCAAAAGCATAAGTTATGAACACTAGCAAGTTGCGATTATATATATATATATATATATTATATATATCTATTATATAATATATATAATATATATATATTTATTATATATATATATATATTATATATATATATATATTAAGATATATAGTGGGGTTGGGTGGGTGCAGGGTGTGGGGAGTGGGTTGTAGGTCATAGGACTTAAGGTCAGTTGAGGGACTCAACATTAGGGAAGATCCAAATGCATTAGATGGGTCCCTTCATGGTTGTTTAAATCTAAGATTTTGATGTAGTCAATTTGACCCAATTGGATGGCAAGGTAATGGAGGGGTAGGTGGACATTTCTCCCTCAATCCTTTCATCCCTCCCTAAAATTATATCCATGTTTTCTCCTACTTCAAAGGAGAGTCGTTTTTTAATTTAAGTTTAGTTATTTTATTAATCCAATATAGTTTGTTGATTCAACGAAGGATATGTCAATGTAGGTTTAAGTTAGTAGTTCCATTTTGTTTCTTTTTCTTTTGAGAGTCACTTCAATTCCTTTTCTTCAAATGTATGCACATTTTTTTTTCTTCAAGGAACATTATCCTAAAATACAAATAATTGTCTATTTACATAGTTGAAGGAATTCAATATTATGTACAACACATCAAAAGAAAAAGGTAGATATGTGAGAAATATTTATTGTACAACATACAAATGGGATTGAAATACATTACAACTAATGCAAGTAATTGATCCTTTAATACAATGTATGGAAGAACCCATAGTGCAACCTCAAGTTGCAAAGGGTAAAGTAGAGAGATCTATGAAATCACACATAACTAAATGAACATCATTAAGCTAAGGGATAAGTCATCAAAGGGTCTTTGGGCACATATGATGCACTTACAAATAGAGATTAATCAACTAATTGATCACATTTTGAGAAAACAAAAGTTGGTTGAAATCCATATTTTTGGCAAGAAATTAGATGTGATATTTACATCTTTTGATCAAGGGAAATGCCTACTTTGATAAGTAAGTCTAATTGTATAGGAAGGGTATACAAGCCTCCAAAAATTAAAAACATGGAACAACATAGATTAGGAAATTGTTTAAGAGACGAGGTTAAATTAACCCAACCAAGACCAAGACCATACATTTATAGGACAGACACATATTCTACTAGTTAAATAGTTCAAATAATGATAATTATTTTACAAATTTAGACAATGGGATTTGGAATAGGCACCTAAGTTGTCCCTTTCATTTGGAGAGGTAAACCAAAGTTGACTCGATACAAAGTCAATAGGTGTGGTTAAGGCTTATTGGCCCTTCATTTAATGATGTACATGAAGGCACAAGTCAAAACAAATACTAGAGTTGTTCCTATGATTTTGGGAACCATGAAGACAATTAGAGGAAGATTTTAGTTGTGGGAGAAGGTATGGGAACAAAGAATAGAATCTAAGGCATGCAATCCCTAGTTTTTAGGAGACAAAGTAATGTAGAATTGTCGACACTCACATAGAGTAGTGAGAGATCACACAAAGACACTGATGATATTGGTTATAAGATAATGACTCTTATGTTTAATAGGATCACCCCACATGAGGGGAAAAATGTATTTGTGCAAAAGTCATGACCTAAGACAAGTTTTGTGGAAAACCCATATATCAATATATAAAGGTGAAAAACCGACACAACGATTATGATTGACTATGTTTGATTATGATTGGCTACAGTTATGTATGGTTGGCCATAATTGACTATGATTCACTATAGTTGACCATAGTATATTATGATTGATTATTAACCTACTAAACTTCTAACTTGTTAACTTCCTAATCTACAAACCATTAACCCTTAGAAAAATAACCCCTAACCGAGTAAACTCAAGCCACTAACATACTCACCCCCTAATCCTGAATCTCTAACCCATTAACCACTAACCTTGTAACCCACTTAAAAACTAACCCTCTATCTATAATTAATGACTAGAAATGAACACAATGTATAATACTTGATTATGATAATGCTTAAATTTATTGAGTATAGTTTTGCATAGTTGACTATCATCGATTATGGATTACCATAGTTGAATATGTCTGGGCTTAATTATCTATGGTTAACTAAATGACTATAGTTGACTATGGTTGAATTTGTTAGACTATGATTAACTACTAACACACTAATCTATAAGTTCCCTAACCCCCTAAGCACTAGCTCGTAACCCCTAATAGACTTCTCTCTTTTTTTCTATCTCAAATTACAATTCAGGGGAAAACCTCTCGACACTTCTTGATATAGTTGAATTGAGGCTTCTGTGATCCATAATAGTTGAAAGAATAACTTCGGCGTAAATCACATGCAGACAGACATTTGTCGACGCGTTTCGAACCAACCAGTGTGGTTCATCGTCAGGACAAGTTGAAGAAACAGATCCAGCTTTGCATGCTAAATAGTCTGAGCAGAGCCTCCAATGGCTATCTTGATCAACGGTTAATTTTGGCTTAAGGACCGCAGTCAAAAAGTCAACTAGATAACTTAATGGGAGTTAGTTATCATACATTAAATAATATAAAAGAAAAACTTATAGATGTTGTTTGCGTTATTAATTTATTGTAACTTCTATGGAAATTAGAAAGACCTAACTTCTATATATA
>APFE030409440.1:63760-120067 GCA_000404065.3 Pinus taeda | reverse complement strand
ATAGGAGTTAGGTCTTTCTAATTCCCATAGAAGTTACAATAAACTAATAACGTAAACAACATCTATAAGTTTTTCTTTTATATATTTAATGTATGATAACTAACTCCCATTAAATTATCTAGTTGACTTTTTGACTGCGGTCCCTAAGCCAAAATTAACCGTTGATCAAGATAGCCATTGGAGGCTTTGCTTAGACTATTTAGCATGCAAAGCTAGATCTGTTTCTTCAACTTGTCCTGACGATGAACCACACTGGTTGGTTCAAAATGCGTCGACATATGTCTGCCTGCATGTGATTTACGCCGAAGTTATTCTTTCAACTTCTTGAGATTCCAAGGATCATACCTAGGGTAAACCAATTGATGGAGTATACTCCTAACATGGCGAGAACATCAAATGAAGCCCACAAAGTCCACAAAAATAGCTAGCTTGGGGACTTGACTTCAAGATCTCTTACTTATAAGTAACAACACTCAACTCAAGCTAACCCTTTAGGTTAGACACTAATAGACTTACACAAAAACCCCAAAACCAAATTCACTAACCCTCTAACCCATTAATCCTAAATCACAAACCAATATCCGCTAACCCTTTAACTTATTTACCTACAACAGAGAAAACCATGTAGGTATAACAATTACTCAAATACAAACCCGAGAAATAAAACATAAATGTAAACCCACTAATCTTATAATTTAATAATTTTAAAACCCTTAATATACTAAAGCCTTTAGCTTCTTCACTTGAAAAAAAAACAACTCACATGCAAACACACACTCTATATATAAACACAATCGAAAAATAAAACATCCTATAGATAAATAAATCAACCCAACTTAGAAAAAAAAAACTAAAAAGTACTAAAAAAAACCAACCGTATAAATAAGCACTTGTACATTCATGAATATGAAATAGTATTCACAATCATGGAATCACTTATAATAAAATTAAAGACTAAGAGAGTTGCCATAATGTCTTCACCAATATAAAAAAAGAATGGTGGTTCATTGTACACATACAATTTACCACCATTTATAAATATATCTATTAAGGTCATCTCACAATGTTCATATTAAAAAGGGACTCTTTTTAACTTCATTATTTTTTTAAAAGAAAAGTTGTAAACCTATAAAGAAAGGTAGTTCACTGTCCACATACAATTTACCACCATTTATAAATTAATCTCTCAAGGTCATCCCACATTCTTTATATTAGAAAGGGACTCTTTCTAACTTCATTTTTTTAAGAAGAGTTGTGAACCTATATAAAAATGTAAATATATATGTCAAGGTCATCCCACATTCTTTATACTAGAAAGAGTCTCTTTCTAACTTCAATAAAAAAATTAAAGACCAGTTGTAAACCTATAAAAAAATTTCAATTATGTCCAGCATGGTGTGCAATATTGTTTATGTATAAACATTGATTTAAAAAAATTTAAAAAAAGCATAAATAATCCAATCCAATAAGTTTGAGCACATAAAAATGCACACATTCAATCATGACAACATCACTCCAAGAATCCTCAATTATTGTCTAGAATATTCCAATGCACTAAAACTATATACATCATTATGTCCTTCTCCATACTTCCTTTGTCGTACTTCAATCATACTCATTAGAGTTTTCTTGAATGGAACCATTCACTTTGTCATGTAATATATGTCCATTCTAGTGGGGTAAGGGGTATTGAAATTGATTTTTTATTGGATAAAAAAATGGTTTTAAATTTAATAATGTTTTCAGTTTTTTTAATAAGGAATATTAAAAAAATGGATTTATTTTAAAGTAATTAAATATTTAGATGTTATTTATTTATTATATTTATATATATATAGTATGAAATTGATTTTTATTAGATAAAAAAATGTTTTGGGTTTTAAATTAATAATGTTTCAATTTTTTTAATAAAGAAGTTAAAAAAAATGATTTATTTTAAATATATAATAATATATAATATATAAAAAAGTATTCTTATAATAATTTAGCACACCACCAATTGTATGATTTGTATTCCATTAGCACTAACCATTATTAAAACACGTGACACACAAAAATACAAAATTTTAACTTATAAAATGTAAACACTATGTTCACATGAACTAGTTTAAAAAACTGAACCTATGGATAAAGTAGATTCCGTTGCTTTTATCCACCCTGTCACTTCTTTATAAAATCCTATAATGAATGGTAAGATTCCTTGTGTATTCAGTGAGCTACTTATAAAATTACCTGCCAAATGGCAAAGCTCCCACCATTCAAGATTCTTACATCATTTTATAATTGCAAGCGATCTCATTTTCGTGATTTAATAACTTGCGCCATCTATAAGAGATATTACATATAGGTTTGAGATGGGAAAACACCGAATTGTTTCATCATTTGGGTTAATTCTTTGTCCACGAGCTATATAGTATTCTCATGGCTTGTTTTCCTCTCTTATCCTTTTATCCATTTTTTTTAAGCCAGTGATTTGAAAATTAGTCATACTAGCAAGGGCAAGGGCAAGGGCAATGGCAATGGCATCCAAATTAGTTACAATGGCAATGGCAAGGGCATCCAAATTAGTCACAATGGCAATGGTAAGGGCAAGGGGATGGGATGAGAAGTGTTAGTTTTGTTTTTATACTTTAAAAGTATTAAGAGAAGTGATGATGATGAAAAAAATTATTTCCTTGCTTGATGATGATGATGATGATGATGTACTTTACTTGCTCGAAAAGCATTAAGAGAAGCCATGATGATGATGATGAAGAAGAATATTATTTCCATGCTTGAAAATCATTAAGAGAAGCAATGATGATGATGATGATGATGATGAAATTTATTTCCATGTTTGGATTATTTTGGATGATGATGATGAATTTTATTTACATGCTTGAAAAGCATTAAGAGAAGTGATGATGATGATGATGAATTTATTTTCATGATTTAAAAGCATTGAGAGAAGCAATGATGATGATGATTTAGAATTTTATTTCCATGCTTGAAAAACATTATGAGAAGCACTACAAGATCAACATAGTTTTTTGAGTTAAAAGGTTGAGAAGGTGGTGGTGGTGATGATGAGAATTTTATTTCTATGCTCGAAAACTATTAAGAGAATTCTTAGAAGATCACCATAGTTTTGTTGAGTTAAAATGGTCAAGAAGGTTTGTAGTGTGACAAATATTTTGAAATTTATGTCTAATTTGAGTATAAGATGGACAATTTAAGAGAAAGTGTCTTTCATCTTCAACCCTCTTAGTTTAAAAAATGTGATAAACTCTTTCATCCAATGCCTTTGGACATTGAACAACACCTAGTTTCACTATGGAGCTCATAAAAATTTGTTCTTACTTTAGTTATGTTTAGTTTCTTCTTTACACTAGTTAAGATAGAGAGATACTTTTAATTTTTGAAAATTGGTTTGATCACCTCCTTATAATATCTTAGTTTATTTTTCCCCTTTAACTCTTTATCACCCCACAAATTATCCTTAAATTTTAATGTAATGATATTGTTAATATTATCCTTATTTTGCACAAAGACCTTTGCCTTTGTCTGCCAATGATCTAACCAAAATTGGACATCATTATGCCATCCCTATTTTAACCAAAGGTCATTTTGGTTGGAGTTAGAAGCAACTTTAGGAGACCTATTGTCTTCCATGTTGTTTAACTTATTCTTATACATAAGATAGCTAGTCATAGCCATGTTTTTTATGGGTAAAAGACTTTCTTCGATGAGGAGGATAAGATTGGGTGTATTTCCTTTATTTCTTGATATTATAGGTTATGTACCATTTTAAAATTATCTATTCTATCTTCCTCCATGGTTTGTTAGAGATATTGCATCCCCATACCTCACATCCATATAGAATAGTAGTATGATGGGAGTCTTAAAGAGGAGTTGTGTTATATCCCATATTCAAAGACCTATTAACTTATAATTGTTTCCAAGTCCATCATAAGCTTTCTATCCTTCATTTATCATTTTCTCAATGGTATAATTCTTGTTGAGCTTTTGATGGATATCGATTCCAAGATATTTGTATGAAGGAACTTTCTCCAAGTTATTGTTGTCATAAATGAAGGTTCATATATGATAATTTAGATTTAATTATCAATACTTTCATTTTTCCAGTAGTAATAGTCAATACCTATCTTGGAATAGAAATCTTGAAGTATTATTAGATGCTCGCAAAGATCATAAGGACACCTTTCCAAGAAAACAATATCATCAATGTAAAGAAGAATAGTGATGACCCTTGTTTTTACTCCCATATTGAGTTAATTTCTTCCAACTCATCCTTAGTGATAAGAAATTTGACAATAAAATTCTCTTACAACCTTGTCACAACAACCCTTAAAATAAGAGGAACCTTTATCTCTTCCAACATTTTCCAAAGGTTTATCCTCAGAACATCATTAAAAAAAATTCTAAAGTCAATGGAACAATAAATGAGATTGTTTTTATTCTTGTGGCACTCCTCTATGATGATAATGATGTTGAAAATTATAACTATGTTCGGTGTTCATAATATAAATTTATTATTGATGTATTTATTATATTTATTTCTTATCAAAGCATGCTCTTCATTCTTAGAGAGTAAAAATGAGTCAAAATAAAATGTGTTTGAGTCATGTCCCATTCGACATTTGTAAGAAAAAGAAATTGAATTTTATTTTTGAGTCATAAACCCACAAGCTCACCAAGTCAGTATTCCTTGGACAATTCAGCCTAGGGGTACCTATTTGACCCTTTTGGAGAGCTATATATAAGAGACAAGTTTGACCCTTTGGAGACATCACTCATCATCAAATCATTAAGTATCGTCTGCATCTAAAAAGGAAGAAGAAGTTGGAAGTCAAAGGAGAGATAAGGTTGTCAAAACAAAAGAAGAAAACCAAATTGTTTACCCTACTACAGCTTGCACATGCAACAAAATTATTTCGATACATGGCTAGATTTTTAAGGTGATTGCAGGGAAAAAATTCAGCCTCCATTGCAGAGCCGAAAATCTGTGTTTTACCAGAATTTGAGGAGGTTTGACCAACATTGACTTTAGTTATTCGAGGAGATTTGAAGGAGGGTTGACTTGGTATCTTTATGGATTATTGGTCTCATTCTCAATCTTAGATATCTCTCATTTGATCTGATTCTATAAGAGAAGGATTGTTGGGTTTTCCCCTTGTGGGGTTTTCCATAGCCTCTAGCCTAATCTCTGGTGTACTTTGTCTCGTTGTGATATTTATGTTTTCAACATTTGTATAATTGCTTGATGAATAAAACATAAATAAGTAATAAGAATACATCTAATATTCACAAGTAATTATCAAGAAGAGAAATCAAACATTAAACTACTCTCCACTTGGTTTCTCAACATGTTATTAGAGCTAAGGTGAAGGAAGGAAGCTTGAAGATCACAATTTGTTGGTACTCTTGACTGAAGATATCTTTGTAGCAACTCTCTCTCCATTTTGATGGCCAAGTACATGAAAGAAGGTCTAAGGGCTCTAAGGATTCTCCTTGAATCCATAAAAGGATATATCACCACTTTTGTTTCAAAACTATCCAAGGAATTCAAGGATGGAAGTCTTTACTCTACTCTTATAGGTTCAATTGAAGATGAAAATACATGGGTAATTGATAGTGGAGCTTCAAGGCATATGACATGTGAAGTTGCGCATACCAACATTCTATCAAAAGGAGGCTCCACTTACAAGGTCAAACTTGGAGACAAGAATAGTTATCCAGTCAAAGGCATTAGATCTACCTCCATTGAGCTAGAATCTGGTGGGAACATTCACCTCAACAAAATCTTCTATGTTTCTGGTCTAAAAAGGAACTCACTTTCTATTTCTTACTTTGAAGATAACATAGATAGTGTAGCATTTATTGATGGAAAGGTAGTTGTTTGGGCTAAGGGATCTAGTATAGATCAAGTTAAAACTATTGGGATTTGTGAGGGGAGGTTGTATAGATTTCTAACTCCTCCTCCTCAAGCTTTAGTACACATTGATATCAATCCATGTGAATTGTGGCATAGAAGATATGGCCATTTCCATTACAATATATTTCCATTCTTGAGTCAAATGGTTACAAGTATGCCTCAACTAAAAGAAGAACATGAAGGAATCTATAAAGGGTGTGCTCTTTGAAAAAATGTGAAAAAGCCATTTCCTAGAAGTGACTAAAGATCCAAGGAAATATTGGACCTAATTCACTTTGATGTGTGTGGCCCAATATATAAAAAATCACTTGGTGGAAATCTATAATATGTGACATCATTGATGACCATTCTAAAAATACTTTGATTTATTTCTTGAAGTCTAAAAATGAAGTGTTCGACAAGTTCCAAGAGTTCAAAGATAAAGTTGAGAATATGATAGAAAAGAAGATAAAGACCCTAAGATATGATCATGTTGGCGAATATACAACCAAATAATTTGTAGCATTTTTAAAAAAAGATCAGATTAAGAGGGAGTTATTAGTTCCCTATAATCCTCAATAGAATGGTGTATCTAAAAGGAAGAATCAATTTGTCTGTTATCACTTAAGAAATGATTTCTAAATTCGAAGCATCAGTTCTATTCCAAATGATTGGTGTTAGCCTTGGTATAGTCTTTCCATGGTTGCTTTAGTGTCTAAGATCTAGAAAAGAGTCTTGTTGGTATGGTCAAATAGGGTCAACACTCCGTTCTTGCCCATCATTGGTCCCACATCACACATTATTTCCATGTGTCAAGCTTGTGTCAAGGTTTACATTTTACATTTGTTCCTAAGTCATAATGTTAGATGGTGGTTTAGTTGCTTTTATGGTTTTTAGAGTCTAAGTCATAGGGTTAGAGTCTCATTTCCATCATCAAATAAAGCTCAACAACCTTGTTTTACACTTTATGGATCTCATATCATGTTTTGAAAGTCATGTGTTTAGCCATTTTGAAAATTTTTTGAAACTTGCTACGAATCCACGTTTCGTAGCGTAGACAGTGTAAAAAACCAGTTTTGCGCTACGAAATCACTGAACTAGGATTTTTCGTAGCGCGCTACGAAACCCCTGAAGCAGCCTGTTTTAGCAGAAAAACTGTTTTTACTAGTCAACCTCCAGAAGGTTTCCTGAGCAGCTGCGAACTCAATTTTGAAAACTGAAAGAGGTTTTTCTTCCTAACATACTTAACTACAAAAACCTCTTCTCTTTTCTTGAAATTCGTTTTGAGGTGGGAGAAATGTATGGTTAAACATGCGCTATGAAACTGCTGTAGGTGCCGTTTTGTCTTCTGGTTTTAGCAGTCTTTTTCAAGATCCGTTTCTGGTTACAGGAAAACGTATTTTGGAATTCTGAGGGAGGTTTCTCTTCATAAACTCTCCCGATACAATAACCTATCTCACTTTATTCATAAGTGTTTTCATTTGGGAGATATTAATATTTCATTGAGACCCTAATTTCAGAAAACGGATTTTTCCTGTTTTACACGTGTTTTTCAAGGACAGATTCTGGACAGCTGGAGAAGTGTTTTAAAAAACCAAGAGGGGTTTTTGTTCTAGACATCATGGATTACAAAAACCTCCTTCAGTTTTGAAAAATGTTTCATGGATGAGAAGATAATGGCTCTGTCCCACGTGCTAATTTTCAAGGATCCTAAACCTAAAAATAGGGAAACATGTTCCCTAATTGCTAGGGTTTGTCATCAGTAGTCAGGTGGCAACGTGGGAGGCTTCATCAAATTCGACTTTATGAGGTTGCAGTTGTCAAAGAATGCTTTACATGTTTATATAAGGTTGTTGTAGTCATAATAAGGAGTTACACGCCTAGTTGTATTAGGTATCTAGGACTGCTAGTTAGCCGCCATTTGCATTTAATAGTTAGTTTTAAGTATCAATAGGTGTCATAGAAGGATGAATTCGAATTCCCCTCATGCTGGAGGAGGAATCTAAGTCATTTAATGAACTTTATATATTGGAGAAGATGTAATGCACAAAGGGTTGGAATTTTTTGTAAAGAACTCTCATATGGTGCTTTTGTGTAAGACTTTGTTTTAAGTAATACAATATTTCGCTTTGCTTCTCAGGATTCAGAAGGAATTCAATATTCAAAATTTCTTATGGTTCTCCTCTTCTCATTACTTACAGTGGTATGAATGTATGATTATTTAGAATTCATTGGTTATGCTCTAACTTCCTTCATACATTTGTAGACTGTGTTTTCCTTTATGTTACTGATGTACTCTCCATATGTTGAATTCTAAATGCCCTGACTTCCATGTAAAGCTAATTTTATTGTCATACTGAAGCATTTCTTGACTCCATAAGCCCAATGGATGCTTATTGATTTTGTTCAACCATTCATATTTCTTCACTTGTTTCATAGAGTTAGCCATCTAATTCATTATCAAAATCTTTAACCTAGTGAGAGAGCCTTCTTAGGTTGAGGAGGCTAAGCCTCAGCCAAAAGTTGGTTTGAAAGAGTTACTCAAAGTCTTCTTGATCAGCAACCTATCAGGGCTAGGTTTTGTGATAACATTTTGGTGCGTCTGCTGGGAGCTTGAAGTCTATTCATTCCCGAAATTAAGAAGTTGAACTTCTGAAGGTGGCAGGAGCTCAGACATCTTTTCGAGGCTGCAAAACTACCTTGGTGACTCCACACATAGAATAACAAATTGGAAGGTGACTCCACTGCTAGCAGATCAGTAACTTGATGAAGTTTCAAGATGAGTTCCACTACAAGAATGAATGCCTAGTATGCTCCTGTGAATCAGTCTCATATCCCTGGTTTTCCAAATCCTATGCCAAAGGTTGATTGGTTAGAGGATCTTCCAATATTCAAAGATGAAAAGAAAGACAATGTTGCTCTTCATTTGGTTAGGTTCCATATGCATGTACGCAGTCTTAAGGTTTAGTTCCCTGAATATTGTCTCATGAGGATGTTTATGACCACTTTAGAAGGAAAAGCATGGTCTTGGTATAAAGGTTTGGAAAATGGTTCATTATATTCGCTTGCTAATTTTCATGATGTATTCTATGAGATGTATAAAGAATGTCATCCTTCCTTATTGCTGCTCAAAGATTGTTGTAAACATTCTTTAAGTCTTATTCAGTATTTGGAGGATTGTTATGATGATGATGAATTTATGGATGAAGAAATTTTAGAGGCTCTTCATAACAATACATTTCAACACCAAAAAGAAAGGATAACATCCCATGAAATGCAGCATGAAGATCAGCAAGGGTTTACTTATGAAAACCATGTTACATCCTCTCAGATTAATGTGAAGATGCAGCAAACTTGCTAGTCTTTTGATCATAAAGAGTATGGAAATGATTACAAACATCAAGAAGAAATACTGGAAGAAATTTTCTATAACCCTCAGGTAGAGGAAAAGGTTGTTAATTTTTGTAATTCCTTGCAGCAGCTTACATCAAAGAATGATCTTTATAATGAAGAAAATTACATTGTTTGTGGGAATCATTCAGAAAAGCAGTTGGATAGCATATCAAATAAATTTTGTGTGGCTGAGGATCAGTTGTTTTAAGATATAGAATGTTATGAGAATCATCAAACTAACCATGTGTTTTTTGACCCTATAGCTGACTACATGGAAAAGATTTATTGTTCAGGCTTCCAGTTATATGTTCATCTTAAAGAACAGTTACACCTCATGCTACCTTGGTTATTTCAGTATCTTGTTTATTTTTGCTTCAAGCACAGTCAAGAGATTCAAGTGTCAGATCGGATCGACGATTGACTTCATTGGAAGTTTCATGTTCCTTGAGCTACAAGTGGAGATTGCAGCTGATAGGGTAGGTAGGGATGTGCAAATAAGATCGGGGTAGGTTGACTGAGAATCTATTTCAGTAGGTGCAGTTTGAATTCTTCTTGCAAAAAATAATTAAAGGCTTGAGGAGTAGATTGGGCAGAAGTTCAAAGTTTTATTCTAGAGAATGGATAGCGGCACTGGAGCTACAAGTTCTTAGTGTACCACAGGGGCACACTATTCCAAGTGGAGCCACTGTTATCACTTAAGAAATGATTTCTAAATTCGGAGCATTAGTTCTATTCCAAAGGATTGGTGTTGGCCTTGGTCTAGTATTTCCATGGTTGTTTTAGTGTCTAAGATCTAGAAAAGAGTCTTGTTGGTATGGTCAAATAGGGTCAACACTTCGTTCTTGCCCATCATTGGTCCCACATCACACATTATTTCCATGTGTCAAGCTTGTGTAAAGGTTTACATTTTACTATTGTTCCTAAGTCATAATGTTAGATGGTGGTTAAGTTGCTTTTATGGTTTTTAGAGTCTAAGTCATAGGGTTAGAGTCTCATTTCCATCATCAAATAAAGCTCAACAACCTTGTTTTACACTTTATGGATCTCATATCATGTTTTGAAAGTCATGTGTTTAGCTATTTTGAAATTTTTTTGAAACTTGCTACGAATCCACATTTTCGTAGCCCATACAGTGTAAAAAACCAGTTTTGCACTACGAAATCACTGAACTAGGAGTTTTCGTAGCGCACTACGAAACCCCTGAAGCAACCTGTTTCAGCAGAAAAACTGTTTTTACTAGTCAACTTCCAGAAGGTTTCCTGAGCAGTTGAGAACTTAATTTTGAAAACTGAAAGAGGTTTTTCTTCATAACATACTTAAATACAAAAACCTCTTTCCGTTTCTTCAAATTCGTTCTGAGGTGGGATAAATTTATGGTTAAACTTGTGCTACGAAACTGCTGTAGGTGCAATTCTGTCTTCTGGTTTTAGCAGTCTTTTTCAAGATCAGTTTTTGGTTACAGGAAAATGTATTTTGGAATTCTAACAGATATTTCTCTTCATAAACTCTCCCGCTACAATAACCTATCTCACTTTCTTCATAAGTGTTTTCATTTGGGAGATATTAAGCTTTCATTGAGACCCTAATTTCAGAAAACGAATTTTTCCTGTTTTACATGTGTTTTTCAAGGACAGATTCTGGACAGCTGGAGAAGTTTTTTAAAAACCCAAGAGGTGTTTTTGTTCTAGACATCATGGACTACAAAAACCTCCTTCAGTTTCGAAAAATGTGTCATGGATGAGAGGATAATGACTCTGTCCCACGTGCCAATTTTCAAGGATCCTAAACCTAAAAGCAGGGAAACATGTTCCCTAATTTCTAGAGTTTGTCATCAGCAGTCAGGTGGAAACATGGGAGGCTTCATCAAATTCGACTTCATGAGGTTGCAGTTGTCAAATAATGCTTTAAATGTTTAGATAAGGTTTTTGTAGTCATAATAAGGAGTTACACTCCTAGTTGTATTAGGTCTCTAGGACTGCTAGTTAGCTGTCATTTGCATTTAATAGATAGTTTTAAGTATCAATAGGTGTCATAGAAGGATGAATTCGAATTCCCATCATGCTGGAGGAGGAATATAAGTCATGTAATGAACTCTATATATTGGAGAAGATGTAATGCACAAAGGGTTGGAATTTTTTGCAAAGAACTCTCATATGGTTCTTTTGTGTAAGACTCTGTTTTAAGTAATACAGTATTTGGATTTGCTTCTTAGGATTCAGAAGGAATTCAATGTTCAAAATGTCTTATGGTTCTCCTCTTCTCATTACTTACAGTGGTATGAATGTATGATTACTTAGAATTCATTGGTTATGCTCTAACTTCCTTCATACATTTGTAGACTTTGTTTTCCTTTATGTTACTGATGTACTCTCCATATGTTGAATTCTAAATGCCCTGACTTCCATGTAAAGCTAATTTTATTGTCATAATGAATCATTTCTTGACTCCATAAGCCCAATGGATGCTTACTGATTGTGTTCAACCATTCATATTTCTTCACTTGTTTCATAGAGTTAGCCATCTAATTCATTATCAAAATCTTTAACCTAGTGAGAGAGCCCTCTCAGGTTGAGGAGGCTAAGCCTCAACCAAAAGTTGGTTTGAAAGAGTTACTCAATGTCTTCCTGATCAGCAACCTATCAGGGCTAGGTTTTGTGATAACACTATCGAAGAATGTGTAAGATCTATGGTACATGATCAATACCTTCCCAAATTCCTATGTGGATAAGCCTTCATGACTGCAATATATTTCAAAATAAAAGCCCTCATAGAATTCTTAGTGGCATAACTCTGGAAGAAGCCTTTATTGGAAAGAAACCTAATGTTCCTCACCTCAGAACATTTGGATTTCCATTTTACATTCATATTCCAAAGGGAAAAAAAGTATGTTGGATCTTGCAGGCATGAAAGGAATCTTTGTTGGCTACAATATTTTTTCTAAAGCATACATAATCTACATCAAGGAACATTGTCTTATTGATGTATGTAGAGATGCCACATTTGATGAAAGTGTCGCATACAAGAAGTCCATAGATATCCCTATTGATTATGATGAAGAAGAAGGACTTGTCTTTCCTAATGAACATAGTCCAAGTCAAGTCAATTCTCCAAAAATCTCAATTGATCATCATGAAGAAGAACCAAGACCAAGCACACATATGGAATGTTTTCCAAAAACTAGAAAGAGACCTGCTTGGTTTAGAATAACCTTGCAAGAAGCTGAAGGACATGCTTCTCTAAATGCAACATTTAGAGAAAGTAAGAGACCCAAAAGGTTATGCAATATATATGACCAAGCTCATTGAATCAAAACCTTCTACTTATGGAAAGGCTTCTAAGCAACAAGTATGAAAGAAATAAATCATGGAATAATATCAATCAATAATTAAGAATGATGTTTGGGAAATCGTTCTGAGACTAAAGGATAAATCTATTGTGACTTTCAAGTGGGTTTATAAAATTAATCATGCAACTGATAGGAGCATTGACAAATATAAGGCTATATTTTTGGTTCGAGGATTCTCTCAACAAGAGTGAATTGAATATGATATACACAACTATTAGAACTCCTCCCTATTGCAACTTTTATGGGATGGAATATACATGAAATGGATGTGAAGACCACATTTCTTAATTACACAATTGATGAAGAAGTTTACATTGAACAACCTCAAGGATTTGAGGCTCATGGAAAGGAATCCCATGTTTTCAGATTGAAGAAGGTTCTATATGGCTTAAAACAAGCCCCTAGAGCATGGTATGATCATATGGATGCTTATCTAATAAGGCTTGGTTTCTTCAAAGGTGTTACAGATACAAATATCTACATCAAAGTAGTGAAGAATGAAGCAATAATATTTTTTCTATATGTGGATGACTTATTAATAACAGGTGTGAAGCATCTTATTCATCTATGCAAGAAGGATATAGTAGTTGAATTCGACATAAAATATATTGGACTAATGCATTATTACTTGGGACTTGAAGTTTGGAAGAAACCTAGTAAGATATTTCTTGGTCAAAGAAAATATGTGATCAAGATTCTATAGGAATTTGGGATGATGGATTGTAAACCTATGGTGACACCAATGATCACCAATTTGAAGAATTTGAGAAGTTCAGACTCAAACATTGTTGATCCATCATTACACGATAGTTGATTGATTCTCTAATGTATCTAGTGAACACCAAACTACATATATGCTATGTAGTAAATACTCTAAGTAGGTTTCAAATGGATCCCATACATGATCATTGGATAGAAGTGAAGCACATCTTGAGATATTTTGTGGAACCTTACATCATTATCTAAGATATGTTGTAGGAAATGAGATTTGATTATTAGGTTACACTGGTTTTGATTAGGCAAACAATTATGATGATGCGAAACTACTACTGGTAGTTGCTTTTGTTTGGGATTCGCTATGGTTTCTTGGATGAGCAGAAAACAAGATTCAGTTGTGCTAAGTACTGTTGAAGCTAAATATATGGTAACCAGTGAATTTTGTCATGAAGTAGTTTGGCTCCATAAATTTCTTGCAGATTTGTTTGAAGGAGTATTGGATTCAACCATAATATGTTGTGATAATCACATGAGGTCAAAGCACATTGTGATTAAATACCACTACATTTGAAGCATGGTGTAAGATGGATGTATTGACGAAGTCCCTTCCTAAGGGAAAGCTTGAGCATTTTTTAGGCAATCTTGGGCTTTTGGATCTCTCCTCCTAGATTGAGAGGGAGTGAGGATGGACACCTTGTTTGTAGAAAAATGTATAGATTCACAAGCTCATGCAATTTACTAAAGCATAGGACAAGAATCTACTTCTACTTTCAACCAGCATAAGCC
This sequence comes from Pinus taeda, assembly GCA_000404065.3. Classification (NCBI taxonomy): domain Eukaryota; kingdom Viridiplantae; phylum Streptophyta; class Pinopsida; order Pinales; family Pinaceae; genus Pinus; species Pinus taeda. The sequence goes on along the minus strand of APFE030409440.1, from coordinate 105,911 downwards.
AATAGATCGATGAAAACAATAAGAACAAGAAGAATATAAATCAATGGCACATAACACAAGATGTATCTGGGGAAATCCATTGCTCAAAACCCCACTATCTATATTGCATATATCAGAAATATGAGTGAATATAAAAAGCTTGTTATCACTAGAATAATTCTGCATAAGTATGCTCAACTCTCTTAGCTCACAAGCAAGCTCAAGCTAAATCATTAGCCTATTTTGTAACTCTCTGAGCCCCTATTTCCTTGCACAATTCCTATGGCTAAATAGCCCATATTAACGGGAATCTAGTGCTTCCAAAACTGCACAATACAACCTAGGTCTAGTTCCTGATTGCATGCATGATCTATACAACTTAGTAAATCATATAACTAATAGTGCACTATCCCTACACTCTAGTCTCAACTGGGTCTTTCTCAGAATCGACATGCATGAGTTTCTGATGAGGGAATCTTCAATTAACTGGAGTAGCACTAGTGGATGCATTAGTGCACCAACTGATTGTTAGTCATCTCTTATTTCCAAAATCAATTTAGAACTAATTTAACTGAACTTAACTCAATAAACTGAGTGACCTAATTTCCAACTCAATTTAAACTCATATTGGACCCCTAAAACTTAGGGAGAACATATACATGACTACAGAAAGACTTCCAACTCAAAATTCCTTAGCTAATTAAGTTAATTAAACTTAATTAACTATTTACAACTTGCTATGAGAATAGAATTCAATTTTATTTCTCAATTTAATTCAAGAACAAATTAAACTGGAATTTATTGTTGCCTTTTCTCAACGCTCCCTCTCAACAAGAAAGGGATTATCAGCTACCCCGATCTTGTCTTTGTGAAACTTGAATTTACATCTTGACAATGCCTTTGTCAAAATGTTAGCATCTTTCTCCTCCGTGGGAATGTACTCTAACAACATAATCTGCCTCAATACAAAATCTCTGAGATGATGATATTGGATATCAATATGCTTGGATTGATCATGAAAAATTGGATTTTCAGAGATTTTGATAAAACTTTGATTATCACAGTAAATCACAGTTGGATCCATCTGCTGACCAAACAAACCAACCAGGATCTTCCTCATCTAAATGGCCTCACATGCTGTCTGAATCACAACCATGTACTTTTCCTCTGCCGAACTGAGTGCAACCGATCTTTGTTTCCTGTTGTACCAAGAAATTGTTTCTGACCCAATATTGAAGATCCCTCCTGATGTTCTCTTCCTGTAGGATGGAATCCTTGCCTAATTTGCATTGGTGAAGCCTTGAAACTTCACTCCTTCTATCCATCTGTACCATAATCCATACTGAGAAGTGCCCCTGAGATATATCAACACATGCTTTGCCGCCTTCCAATACAGCTTGGTAGGCCTAACCATCACTTGACTAAGATGGTTAATTTCATAGCACATATCTGGTTGTGTGTTCACCAAGTACATGAGTGAACCCACAAGTTACCTATAAATAGTAACTTCCACTACTTCCCCTGAAGTAGCATCCTCCTTGCTCTAGCTACCTACTACAGGAGTCTCCACAGGTTTGTTTCTCTCCATGTGGAATCTCCTGACTATCTTGTTGGAATAATTGCCCTGAGACACAAATAAATCCCCATCTCCTTGCCATACCTCCATGCTAAGAAAGTAATGCATGAGCCCCATGTCCTTTGTCTCAAAATTTCTTACAAGGTCCTCCTTGCAAGATTTGATCAACTGATCATCACCTGTCAATATGAGATCATCAACACAATGTACAATGGTCAACAAATTACCTTCCACCACTATGTGGTACAGATTCGCATTCGCTTCACTCTTCGTGAAGCCCAACCCAGTGAAGTAGCTGTATATCCTAGTGTACCAAGCACAGGGTGCTTGTTTCAACCTATACAATGCTCTCTTGAACTGGCACACATGCAATTCATGGTCAAAGGTTTCAAAACCTTCAGGCTCCTTTATGTACACCTATTCCTCAATCATATCATTAAGGAAGGTTGTGTTCACATCCATCTGATGTATCTTCCAACCCATCTATATTGATAGTGAAAATATAGATCTGATTGCAACAAGAGCAAAGGTCTCATCACAGTCAATCCCCTCTACCTGTGAAAAGCCATGGGCCACAAATCTAGCCTTATGTTTCTCCACACTACCATCTGCAGTTTTCTTTACTTTTTAAAGCCAACGAAAGATCACCACTAACTTGTCCTCTAGTCTAGGGACCACATCCCAAATAATGTTATGAACTATGGAGTCATACTCCACCATGGCATCAACCCAAACCAGCTGTTGCACTGCTTCCTTAAAGGAAGATGGCTTTATCACAACAAATTCGCCCATAAGAGCTATGTATCTAGTGTACTTCTCAGGTGACCTCCTCTTCCTGCACTGAGAAGTGAGTGCTCCCAAATTCTCTCGTGCATCATCCAACAATCTGTTAGCCTCTCTAGTGTGCTTTCTTCCCTCTCTGGAAAAACTCTTCCTGAGTGGATGTCTCCACTCCCAAATCCTCTGCATGTGGTTGCTCCACATCAAAACAAGGCTCCTCAACCTTAGGAGCTAAAATCTCCTCATCCACATTTAGCTCAAGCTCCCTCTCAAGGGAAACTTGCATGCCCTTCTCCTCATCGAATCTAACATCCCTTAGTAACTTCACCTGATAGTTGTGAGGTGTATTAGTGTACCCCACAAATATCCCCAACTCTGCTATTGGCTGAAGCTTCTTCTATGCATCTTTGATCACATGGAAATATATCGATGACCCAAAAATCCTGAAGTTGCCGACATCTGGCTTCTTACCAGAATAAGCCTTCTTTGGTGTCTTCATCTCAAGTATCTGATGTGGGATACGGTTTTGAACATAAACTGATGTGTTACATGCCTCATCCCACAAATATAGTGGTAGGCCCTGATCATGAAACATTTCCCTTGCTAACCCTACTATGCTTCTAGTCTTCCTCTCGGCCACCCCATTCTATTGAGGGTTATGGGGTGTCATCAACTCCCATTTAATCCCTTCCACTATATAGAAGTTCTTAAACTCATTTGATACATAATCAACACCGTTATCACTCCCTAGAGATTTAACCTTCTTGCCCGACTCTTTCTCCACCAATGATTTAAACTCACAAAACTTTGTAGAATTTTGATCCTTTTTCTGCATGAAAAATATCCAGCATTTACGAGAATATTCATCAACAAATATAACATAATACTTGTGTTTGGTCGTGGATGTTGTCGTGAGTGGTCCACACACATATGAATGGACTCTCTCTAGAATATCCTCTGCTCAACTATATCTATCGTGAAAGGAAGACTTGGTGTATTTTCCCAAAGTACACCCCTTGCATGTATCAACTTACTCAAGCATACCTTTGGGAAGGCCAGTAGAGATATGTTGCAATATCTTCAAAGCTCCATGATGCAACTAGCTCAATCACCTATGCCACAACTCGCCAACGTCTCGGCTCTACACCCTTTTTGTTTTTGTGCTCAAAGAAAAACAATCCTCTAACTCCAACTTATAGATATTATTCACCTAAATCCCTATATTTTTTACCTGACCCATTGCTATGTGTTGAAGGAACGCCTTTCCTTTCAAGAAGATCACATCATAGCCTTTATCCTCAAGCATGGAAATGGATACCAAGTTCTTCTTCAACCTAGGTACATACATAACATTCTTCAAGGTGAGTGGAGCCCCATGCTCCCTCTGAAAAGTAATCATTCCCAATCCAGTAACAATATACTTCTTGTCGTCACCCATCTCTATATGCATCTAGAGATCTTTCTCTAGTAGGTCACTGAATAACTCTTTGTCACCATTCATGTGGAATGAAGCTCCACTTTCTAAGTACCATACACTTCCATCATTGATGACACTATGAATGCAATGAAGTAAAAGTCCAATTCAAATTGAGATACCAAAGCCTCACCCGTCATTCCTCTTGAGGACATCTTCTTGGACTTCTTGAGTGGACAATTTGTAGAAAAATGGCCCAACTCATGATAATGAAAGCACTTAAATTTCGTCATGTCTTTATTCTTACCTCCTTGATAAGAATCCAATTTAGAATGGGAAGATTCCCTTTCCCCTTATTTTCCTTAATCGCCAAGGCACAATTCTCTTCATCATCAGCCTTTGACGAGGTGCCATCCCTGGTGTTCCTCTTGATCTCCTCTTGAATCAAATCCGACCACATTCGTTCCAAATCTGGAAGCTTCTCTCGACCATTAATAGAGTCCCGATAACTATGCCAACTCTTTGGGAGTCCTACAAGTGCAAGACTGACCATATTATCCTCGGTAACCATGATTCCAACACTTCCAAGTTCATCAAGAGATTGAGTGAACTTGGTCAAGTATTTTGGAATAGTCTCACCTTTCTCCATTTTGATTTTTTGAATTTTGTCCTTCAGTGCATTTCCTTTGGTAATTTTTGTTCTGATGCAATTCTGTCAATTATTTCCACATAGCATATGAAGTTTCCTTTCCATGGAAACTTGAGACAATGTGGTCTCGAATTCCCTCAAGGATTATCTGCCTTACCTTCGCCACACACTTCTTCCATTCAGCCAAATTTTGTGCATCCGATGCTGCTGGCTTAGGAATTTCTTGATTAACGAATTCCTTCAAGCGATTATCCTCCAACACAACCTCCATTCTATCCCTCTATGCTATAAAATTTGAGCTTCCTTCCAAGGCATACTCGAGTCGTAAACTGTAGAACGCCATCTACCGATCCTGATGTATGTATTGCAAATTCGAATTTCACTTGTAACCCAAATCTCAAATCTCAAAACTTAAAAATCTCCTCTATTATACTGTTCTCAACTCTGATACCATGTAGAAAATCCTATAGATTCACAAGCTCATGCAATTTACTAAAGAACAGGACAATAATCTACTTCTACTTTCAACTAGCGGAAGCCAATAGATCGATGAAAACAATAAGAACAAGAAGAAGAAGATACATCTGTTGGACACCTAATCCTCAATGGGTTAGTGTGGAAGCAGAATGGACAAAAGGAGTCTAAGAGACCTTGGGATGTGAAACCCAACGATCAAACAATGTATTATAAATGTAAATCATTTGTTAATAAAAATTGTACTTGCATGTTTTATATTTCATATTTCTCTTGTTCCCCATGTGTGTTTAACATGGTATCAGAGTAGGCGATTGCTGGTCCTGCTCCAATTTGAGCCACTTGTTTTGTGGCATCTTTGTGCATGTCAGTTTTGCATTTCATGAATATGTTTTCAGCTAAATTCTAGCTTTCATCTCTGCCCAGTTCTGTAGGAGCTCTAAGAAATGTTCCCTGCACAATTACACTATCTTGCAGAAACGCATCTGTCTATGGGAAATCACAAATACTGTCACTGTCTTGCAAAAACGCATTTGTTTGTGGGAAATCACGAATATTGTCTGATGGTCTGCGCTGTACCCAGCTAGAGAAATTCCTGTAATGCACGAATCCTTAACATTCTAGCCAGGCCCGCATACCCTCATCTTTGAGAAAAATCTGTGTATCTTGACCATTAAGTTTCGAACGATGAGGAGGAGGACAAAGACGTTTTCAATGTCTTTTGTGTCAATAGCGCCCACGGGATTGAGTGGGTTTTGTCTGTAGAGTCTTATGAGAAATGACATCACCACCACATGAAGCTCCATTTATTTTAGATATATCATTGTGGCACTGCTCAAATTGGTTGTACTCATTTACTACTGCCTCAACCGAGGACTGTCCCATACACAATGTCATTATGGTGCATCCAAGCTCTAACAACAATGCACCCAAATTCTGCATCATAATTCCATTTCGCATGGCAGCAACTTGAATCTCACTGAGTGCCAATGCATCAGTTACAGTTGCTTCTACGTGGAAATTTGATGTAATGAAGCTATAGCTTGCTGAGTCAATAACTGTTGTGTGGACCGAATGACTGCTGGTGTTGGCAAACCTCTAGCAGCTGGTTGTAAACCCATTGATCTAAAACCCTATGATTCATTGCTTTCTAAGGGAAACGAAATGAAACATGGCCTAGATAAACCTGAGTGTCATGAGTAGGTAAGCTTGCATGAGAATTGGTTATGATTTTATAACTTCCCTCAAGACACAAGGATCTTTCGATGGTTGTTCGTAAGTTTAACTGTTGAAAGAACAAAACTCGAATGATGGTTTTCAGTGCAGCCAAGGATGTGCCTTCAGATAAATGTCGATAGCTCTATACAACCCATCATGCAATGACTGCTTCGCTTACGCATGTTTAAATGCCACTTCACTCTGTGTCCATACGTCCCTCGCCACTCACTTCTTCTGCTCCACCGTTTGGCACCTCTTCTCCACCGTTTGGCACCTCTTCGACACCAGCGTTTGGTGCAACTTTGACACCCACATTTGGTTCTACGACGTCTACTCCATTTGGTGGAACATCTACATTTCGACAAAAGCCTGCATTAGGAGGATTTGGATCACCAAGTCCTGCTCAATCAAGTCCTTGTGGAAGCACTTTTGGTCAGACACATTCAACTTTTGGGAGTCAACTTTTTGGTGCAAGCAGTCAACCTGCTTTTGGTTCAAGGTTCAACTAGCACACTTGCAGTTGGATCTACTTCAACGCCTTCCAAATGACAACGGTGCATGGTGCAACCCACTTCGCTCACAGTTTAGCATTGGACTTCTCTATGGGACCCGTGTACATACCATGTTAAACATTTTCGAAGACAGTGCGATGTTTAAGTTTGGAGAGACCATACATTCATCACTGTGTAAGATTTCAGATACCACGATTGAAGGTGTTGAATGACTTGAGGTTGAATGTTGTAAGTAAACATTCATGTGCATTGATATACATGCTCTTTATATGTTGTGAGCTCTATATATTGTGTGTTTGCATTGAAACAATGCTCTTTTTGTTTGTCATATCCCAAATGGGTCGTAGCATAACAAAAAAATCATACATATGAAACGTTTAATGTGATGGCATATGGATGGCAATTATGTAATGCTTTCAACACATGAATGGCCATATATGGCATATAAATTCGTAAGGACCGAGTTTTCAACTAAAAAAAAGGCACCTATATCTGAGTTTTGTAACAATTTACTTTTGTAGTAGTTGAGGGTAATACTAGCAGAAAAGAGGACAAGTTTACTTCATCCAATTTTTTGTTCGAGTTGTCCTTTGTGAGCAGATTTTATCACTGTCAAATCTCCTTAATAATTGGCTGCATATACATCTGAAGCAGGGTCGAGTATTCTCTAATCTCCTGGAAGTTTTCCTGAAACTGTGCATGGTTGGAAGGCTCTTGAAAGGTCATGGTAAAATGCTATGGTATATATGACCAACACTATACAGTCTGCTAAGTATTTGGACATGTAAGGAGGTCTATCACTGTTGTTTCAGCGTGCTAGAGACTCATTCCAATGCCTATGACTGAGCAAGTGTTGGAGCAGCATTCTGGGTCTGAAAGTCCTTGTTGGAATTTACTCTCATTGCTTATCTTCATTGCCAGAAAGTGGTAAGATCAGAAAATTGTGTTATAATTGTTGAAGTTTTGATTGGCATCATTTCAATTTGAAAGTGAGGGAGTATTTGAAGGATCCAAGCAAGTTTGCAGTTGCTGTTGCCCCAGCTGTGGTATTAAAACTCATTATAGTCTCTGTCTACATATATATGCATTGATTCCTTGATTCATTTGTTGCATATTTATAAAGTATATTGCTATGTATTGTGAGTGGGTATTACTTTTCTGCACTGAGTAGTAGTTGTGATCAGTTTTTAAGGTGTAAATCTGACATTGAAAAAAAATAAAATAAAAAGGGCTAGAATCAATGAAGTATTAGAGTTCCTCAAAACTCTCATATTGTCTACTAATCATGATACATTAAAACTCAGCAAAGTTTCTCTCACAAACATTTAGGTCCATCTACAAAATGCACAAGAGAAAATTGATTTTTTGCAGCTCAAATCTCAGTTACAGCAAGAAGAATTAAAACGGAGGAGTCATTCTGAATCTGTTTTTGTTCAGAACAATGAAGCAGACTCCCATAAACAACAAGACAATATTGTTGAAGTTCATTCAGAGCCAGTGCCCAATAAAGCAGTAGTTGTACATGCAGATGCAGAAATTTAGTCTGCACTTCTCAAGCCCAACATCAGACCTTAGGAACAGCTTGTCGACAACAAGCACAGAATTGGTCTTGGATATGACAAGGACTTGTCCTTTCATATTCCAGACTATGCCAAGCCCATTCAGTTTTAGAGTGCTGGATTCATTCATGACAGTTCACCTGCTCCTCATGATAGTTCATCTCCAGCTATTCCAGATTCTACTCCTCTTCCACAGTAACAACAACAACAACAACAACAAATTGTGAAATGCCAACATTATGACCGAGTTGGCCATTTGAAAGATCATTGTTTTGATCTTCATCCATGTAAGCACTGTCATAAAACCACCCATTCTTCACACAGATGCTTCAAAAACAAACGTCCTACAAGAACAAAGATTCATCTTGGATGGATCGCTTCTTGGCAATGGGCATCAACAACCAAGAAGATATTCCAATCACATGTTAGAACTTGTTCCAAAGTATTGAACAATCTTGCAGTTGAGTTTTCTCCATCATCCCACCTTGTATCTGACAGGGGGGGAATGATGGTCATCTACAAGCTTCAAAGTCACATCAAGCGAGCCTGAGCCACAACCTGCCACACAAGTTTCAGAGTTGTAGCTAGAAACAAAGATGCCCCTGAGCATGCCTTCAGTTGACAATCTGGGACACTTCCTCTAGCAGAAGACTTCAGCTTCTTGCCAGTTTCAGAAGAATTCTAGGAACAAAATTGAGGACACTTCCTCTAGCAGAAGACACCAGCTTCTTGCTAGATTTGGAAGAGTTCTAGGAATTGCATTAAGTATTCCAGAGTTGTTGGTCATCCTTAAACCATCACAGGTTGATACTTCCCTTTTCAGGTTGAAGTTTTCCCTTTTATGTGGGGTGAGACCTCCCTTTATTGGTTGAAGGTTTCCCTCTTCAAATCAATAGGAGCACTTCCTCTAGCAGAAGACTTCAGCTTCTTGCCAGTTTCAGAAGAATTCCAGGAACAAAATTGAGAACACTTCCTCTAGCAGAAGACTCCAGCTTCTTGCCAGTTTTGGAAGAGTTCCAGGAATTGCATTAAGCATTCCAGAGTTGTTGGTCATCCTTAAACCATCACAGGTTGAGACTTCCCTTTTACAGGTTGAAGTTTTACCTTTATGCGGGGTGAGACCTCCCTTTTATGGTTGAAGGTTTCCCTCTTTAAAACAATAGGATCACTTCCTCTAGCAGAAGACTTCAGCTTCTTGCCAGTTTTGGAAGAGTTCCGGGAACTGCACTAAGCGTTCCAGTGTTGGGGGCCATCCTTAAACCACCGCCCTATTATACCAACATTTCAGAGAGCACATTCAGCCTAGTGTTGCCATGCATTTTTGCACATTTTGTATTACATCTCTCTTCTTGGACTCATACATAACCCTTCGAATTAAGGGGGGGAATGTTGGACACCTAATCCTCAATGGGTTAGTGTGGAAGCCGAATGGACAAAAGGATTCCAAGAGACCTTGGGATGTGAAACCCAACGGCCAAACAATGTACTATAAATGTAAATCATTTGTTAATAAAAATTGTACTTGCATGTTTCATGTTTCATATTTATCTTTCTTCCCATGTGTGTTTAACAACATCAATGGCACATAAAACAAGATGTATCTAGGGAATGCCATTGCTCAAAACCTACTATCTGTATTGCATATACCAGAAATATGAGTGAATATACAAAGTTTTTTATCACTAGAACAATTCCGCACAAGTATGCTCAACTCTCTTAGCTCACAAGGAAGCTTAAGCTAAATACTTAGCCTATTCTATAGCTCTCCAAGCCCCAATTTCCTTGCACAATTCCTATGGTTGAATAGCCCATATTAATGGGAATCCAGTGCTTCCAAAACTGCACAATCCAAACTGGGTCCAGTTCATGATTGCATGCATGATCTATACAACTTAGTAAATCATATAATTGATAGTACATTGTCCCTGCACTCTAGTCTCAACTAGGTATTTCTCAGCATCGACATGCATGAGTTTTTGATGAGGAAATCTTCAGTTAACTGGAGTAGCACTAGTGGATGCATTAGTGAACCAACTAACCGTTAGCCCTTTATTGGTTCCAAATACAATTTAGAACTAATTTAACTGAACTTAACTCAGTAAACTTAGTGATCTAATTTCCAACTCAATTTAAACTCATACTAGACCCCTAAAACTTAGGGAGAACATATACATGACTACATAAATACTTCCAACTCGAAATTCCTAAGATAATTAAGTTAATTAAACTCAATTAACTATTTACAAGTTGATATGAGAATAGAATTTGATTTTATTTCTCAGTTTAATTCAAGGAAAAATTAAATTGGAATTTCTTGTTGCCATTTCCCAACATTGTTCCCTGTGTGTCATGTACGATGACCAGGACTAACCATCGTAAGTATAGTACATGAACACATATAGGGAGAATGGTGTATTGGATAAGAATCTTGGATGAACATTCTTGAGTCATGTACCGTGGTCAATTAGGATTAACACCCTAATTAGAGTACATGGACTTAGTAAAGAACAGTCCAATGGACTGACATTTCATTGGGATTAGGAAATTGTCCTATGAGGAAATACCTTTGTGAACATATGTGGGTTATGTGGCTTGAGAGGTAGTGGTGTCCGATTGAATGCCTCCCAACATTGTTCTAAGATCTAGTGGAGAGACAGAGCTTACTCATCAATTCCTTGGTGATGCTATCATCATTGATGCTTATCAATCGGGATCCTTTCTTATATGAATATTTCAATTTTTGAATAACCCTTTAAGTCATTATCAATACCTCCCTGATTAAGAGGGAGTGTTGAAATTTGTAACTTATAGGTTGGGTCTTCATAATATAAACTTATCATAGATGTATTTATTATATTTATTTCTTATCAAAGCATGTTATTCATGCTTATAGAGTCACAAAGAGTAAAAAATAATTGATTATGAGTCAAAATAAAATGTATTTGAGTCATTTCCCATTTGGACAATTGTAAGAAAAATAAATTGAATTTTATTTTTGAGTCATAAGCCAAGAAGATGACAAGTCAGGCCTTCTTGGACAAGTCGGCCTAGTGGCACCTATTCAACCTTCCTAGACAACTATATATAAGAGACAAGTTCGACCCATTAGATACATCATTCATCATCAAATCGTCAAGTATATTATGCACCTAAGCGAGAAGAAGAAGGCCAAAGTCAAATGAGAGAGAAGGAAATCAAAGAATAAGAAGAAAGTTGAATTGTTTACCCAACTATAGCTTGCACGTGAGTCAAATTATGTGGAAAAAGGGATGAATTTCTGAGGTGATTGCAGGGTTGAAATCCATCCTCTACTATAGATCCGAAGATTTGTGTTTTACTAGGATTTGAGGAGGTTTGACCTGACTATTGGAGGAGACTTGTAGGAGGGTTTGACTTGGTATATTTGTGACAGATTGGTCTTGGATATCTCTCATTTGATTTAATTCTATAAGAGAAGGATTGTTGGGTTTTCCCCTTAAGGGTTTTTTCTTGGCCTGTAGCCTAATCTCTGGTATAGTTTGTCTCATTGTGATCTTTATGGTTTGAACACTTGTATAAGTGCTTGATGAAGAAGACATAAATAAGTAACAAGAAGACATCTAATATTCACAATTAATTATCAAGAAGAGAAATCAATAATTAAACTACTCTACACTTAGTTTCTCAACACATGAGAGTAACAAGGTAGTCCATAGTAGAATGATATATCCTAAACGTGGATTGGAATTTAGCATTTTTATCATTGTTTTCTAGCCAAGGGATAATATTCCTTTCCAAAATAATTATGTACAACTTGGCTAAAATGTTTCTAATCATAATGCTTTTATAATTAGAGGGAATTCTTTTATCCTTAATTTTAATGATAGTTATAATGAGGTTTTACATCCAAGTCTTAGGGAAGCCTTGCTTCACTACCAAATTGAAGAGCTTGGGTATGTGAGGGACAAGGATAGGACCTCATATTTTAAATTTTTTATATTTATATCCTTCAAAGTCCTTAGCTTTCCCAGGTGAAAATGTCTTAACCCCAAACTCCATGCCTTATAGAGAAAATATTTCATACTCTATAAGAACATTTGAAATAGTGTCCATGCCCTTCAAGGATTCATAAAGATTTTCAAGGTAGGACTTCTAGTTCTCCAATGGAATTATATGATTTTCTTTAGTTCTATGAATTAAATTTTTTCCCAAAACATCTTATGGTCAGATTTAGATAGGTGCAACAACTAGTCTTGCTTTTTATTTATACAATACCTTTTCTTCCTTTTAATAAAGACAAAAATATCTATGAATTTTGTTTTAATTTTTTTAACTGTTTGTAAAATTTTTAAGTTTATAATTATTAGAATTTGTCTAATGGGAAAACAATGAGTTTTGTTTTAATTTCTTAAATTGCTTGTAAAATGTTTTTATTGTTAAGACATCATATAAACATTTGTCATAAGGAGATAGGTTTACTTGTAAGAAACAATATTTTTTCATTAATGACTTTAGATTGTATCAAACCCAATCATGGGGTAAAATATGGTTGTATATTGTATCAACTTAGCATCTAGTTATGCATTGCCGATATGGATTAGATCATATTGTTGTGTAATTGCTTTCAACCAAGGTTTTCAATCACCAATTCCTTCCACCAAGTGAGTTTATAGTTTCTTCTCTTTTAGGCTAGGGAATCCTTTTCCTTCAAATAAGAAATTTCTAGATGACCTTGCTTGAAGAAATTCTTGCAATGAAAAGTTATATGATCATAGTCCAGTGATTGTGACTAACCACAATCTTCATACTTGATGCATAGAGAATAGACCCCCACACCCCCCCCCCACCCGCCCCATAGTAGAATATCACACAATAGAAACAGACATAGACAAAAAACATATTCAACATAATTACTCTTTATTAAAATAACAACAAATACGTATAACACTTAGACATAATCTCTTAACCTTTATTTTTACAACTCTCTTGGTTGCATATCATTTATCTTCTGCTCTAGATATTCTACATTTGCAAACTTTCTGTTGCTAGGTTGTAGACTAGAATAGGTTTATAATGATTGTCATGTCAAAATAAATGTCATTCTTCTCCCTTAATGAGTTATCCCTTTCATATCCATTCTCTATACTATTTCTTCATGATCTCTTTCTTCCTTGGATTGTAGTTATCTCTTGTGTTATATAATTATCTCGTAGATTTACTTCCATAAATATATGTTAGATTTGCGTAATTACCTATTTGATTTCACTTTCTTTTTTTCATGCCCATAACATCGATGTGTGACCCCTCAATGCTAGATTTTGACTCTTTCTAGTGGTAATTAATTTAATACACATTTACATTGCAATATTAACTAAGTCATTCTACTTGCAACTTATTGTTTCATAGACCTCCATGTCACATTTACCTTAATTATCCACATCCTCTAATTATTCATCCTCTTTCTTCTTTAATATTTATAACTTTGGGCGGGGTCCACAGCTTGCATCAATGTTGTATCATAGTTCATTCCCCATACAATTCTTTCCACATGCCCAAATTTACGATCCCTACAACAAATCTTCCCACTCCACAAAGGAATGCAAAGGTAGGGTGAGAAAGTGATCAGGAGGATCCCAAATATGCTTAAAGTTCTAGAAAATTCTCAAAAATAAAAGTTCTTAGATGCATTTGAAACTGGGATCAATCCGTAGTGGTCGTCGTTCTGATTGCAATGCAACTTAAATAGGATAAAACATACATTGTATGAAAAAGTTATGCAAGGTGAAAATTTAGGTCCAAATAGGGGAAAAGGTCAAAAGTCAACATGTCAAAGTAAACAGTTAATGCTCAAGGTTCCATAGGTCAATGGTCAAATCATGGTTTTGAATCAAGGTTCTAAGTTCATGGTTCCATCTGACACATGGTCCATCCAGAGCTTGACAAGTGTGATTGTGCAGTTGGTGGATATGGACCAATGGAGTGGAGCCACGTGGCACAATGAGAGGGTGCCACGCGGCCCAATCTAAGGACGCCAAGTGGCCTTCTTTTATGGGTCAAAATTTTGGATTAGAGGATCAACAAATTCAACCTTTTGACCTACCGGCAACAAATATTACGCCTCATAACTAGATGAATCATGTTCCTTATTATATGTTGGTAGACATATTTTATTTAACATTGTCGTTGCCAAGTTTGGGGGGAAGGGATATAGTGGGATCCTTCCATATCTAGTGGCTCTGCCATATCCCCACAATATATGCTAACGGTGGGTGGCATATGGGTAAAAAATGGTGGTGAGTTCATGGACCACACCACCATATCACAATTAAATGCTTAACGCTTATCAACTCTGTCCGAAAATCATTCAACAAAAAATGCCCATTGTGGATCAAACCACCGGCCTAGGGCTATATAACAAATGCGCCGGACTAGCCCACCTGTGTTGGTTTTGTTGAATAATTTTTAGGGCGAAGCCCTTTTGTACTCCAGACAAAAAGTATTTTTGGCTTTTTGAGGCCACACAGAGGCCTTTTTTAGTGTTTCAAAAGCCTAAACAATGGTTTTTGGGTCTCCTAAATGCATTGGAAGCATTATTTTGACTAGTTGGAGCTTGTAAACATATGTATTAATAATTTTAGAATATAGATAAAGTGCTCACACTGGAATCAGACCCAGAGACGTAGCCTAACAGGAGTTAACTCCATTATCAACTTATCTTCTTTTACTTGCTTCTATTTTCAATCTCCATTTTTTCTTTTGTTATAAAATTTTATCAAGTTTATGTGTTTTCACAATTTTTATCCACTGCATGATAATACATAAACTAACTTGAAATTCATTCAGTAATACCTTCATTTCATTTTTGGATCAAATTTGGTATTAGAGATCTTGGTTGTGTGAAGGTTTGACAGGGATTGCAAGTTTTCATATTCTCACAAGATCTAATCTCAAGAAAGGATAAGGATCACTTGAAGAATTCAATATTGAAATTGTCTCAAGAAGATCACCTTCCCATTCTTCTCAAAGGATGTCAGGTGAAGAAGATGATGGTCTTTATCCAACAGAGAGAGAATTCATAAATACTTTTCTTGATATGGCTGAGATGGTAAAAGTATTGTATGATGAGAGAAAAATGTGATTTCAAGTTGAAAGTTCTCATCAACCAAAAGAGGAAGGTGATGGTTCTCATAAGCAACCAAATGGTAATGGTGGTGATGGTGGTATGCCTCCTCCTCCTCTACCTCCTTCACCTCCTTCTTCGCCATCTTCTCCTTCATCTCCTACTTCTTCACAAAAAGGAAGTAAAGGATATGCCAAAACCCCTTTAATTAAGCTTGATGTAAAGTTTCAATTGCCAATATATGATGGAGAATTGAATGATGAAAAGTTGGATAATTGGGTGAGGCAAATTGAATTATATTGCAGGATCCAAAACATTGATGATGCTTTCACAAAAATCAAAATTGCGTCTCTTAGGTTGGGAGGAACAACTCTCGTATGGTGGGAAGCCAAAATTCAAGAATATCTCAAGAAAAGTGGTAATATTATTTCTTCTTCGAATGATTTTGTAGGTACTTTGAGAAAACAATTTTATCCATTGGCATATAAACAATAAGCAATGATGAGATGGAAAATTATTAGGCAAGCTAAGGGTCAAAATGTACAAAGTTATACTCAATAATTTCGTAAATAAGCTTTAATTTCGAGTATTTCTTTATATACAAAAGAAACACTTATGAAGTATATTAGTGGTTTACATAGCTATATTAGACACACTATTCTTAAGCTTAACCCAACCAATTTAGATGAAGTGTGTGTACAAGCTATGCATATTGAAATTCGAGGAAAGAATGTATGAGAAGATACTTCAAAGAAACCATCCAAGCCATTTGCTGATAAGTCAAAGGGGAAAGGAAAAGGAAAGAGGAAGAAGACAGGCATTGTTAAGAAAGAGGAAATGAAACTCACATGCAAACATTGCAAGAAGGACGGTCATGATGAAGACCATTCTTTGAAGTTTAATCTAGAATTGAGTCCAAAGAAGGTTGACAACAAAGGGAAACAAAAGATTACTGCTAAAACTCAAAGATTTGGGATTTGATTCAAATGATGAAACAAAGATCACAACCATGGGAATGAAAGGTATAGCTTCTAATGCAAGTATTAGTTCTTATAATGAGTCCTTTGAATCTCTAAATGATAAGAACAAGAATGAACTTTTTCATATTAGAGTGGTCATAAAACATAATAAGGCTGATACTCTTTTTTATAGTGGTTCTCAAGTCAATCTTATTTCTAAAGCAATTGTTAAGAAACTTAACTTAGAAACAACACCTCATGTTAAGCCTTACCATTTGGGTTGGGTATGTGATGATGAAAAACTACAAGTAACAAGACAATGTAAAATTAAATTTTCCATCACTGCCAACTTTGTAGATGAGGTTGTATTTGATGTTGTACCTCTTGACATTTGCGATATTGTCTTGGGAAGTCCCTAACTGTATGATCAAAAAGACATATTTTATCGTGAGGAGAAAAAATATCATCTCTTTAAAGGAGGGATTGAATACATTGTAAGAGCACATCATAAGAAGAAAAAAGTATCTCTTGTTAGTGCAGGACAAATGAAAAGACTTGTTAATGCTAGCAATAATTATGTATTGGTGATTGTAAAAGCTAAGGATGTTGATAAATATGAAGCCTTCTAAGGATGTGATCCTAAACTTAAGTATGAATTGAGTTAAGTTGTTGATACTTATGGAAAGATGTTTAAGGAAAATGAAGGAATCACTCCAAAAAGAGGAGTTCAATATGAGATTCAGTTGTAGCAGAGTGCTCCACTTCCTAATATTAGCATGTACAGAATGTTCGTTTTGGAAAGTATGGAGATTAAGAAGAAGTTGCAGGTCATCATACCAAGCATATCTCCTTGCGGGTCTCTTACTTTTTTGGTGCCAAAGAAGGATGGAACATGGTAGATGTGTGTTGATTTCTGAGCTTTGAACAAAATCATGGTAAATAATTGTTACTCTTCCTTGCTATGATTATTTTCTAGATCAATTGAAGCATGTTGTTTACTTCACTGAGTTATATTTAAGAAGCGGTTATCATCAAATTAGAATTGGTGAAAGTGATATTGAAAAACTACTTTTAAGACAAAACAAGGATTGTTTGAATGGTTAGTAATGCCTTTTGGGATCTGTAATGTACCCGCAACATTTATGAGGGTCATGAATGATGTATTGCGACCATTCCTTGATAATTTTGTCATAGTCTACCTAGATGATATTTTGATATTCAATAACACTCATGAATAACACGTAAAGCATGTAAAACAGTTTTTGGATGTCTTAGAAAGGGAAAATTTGTATTTAAATATGTCCAAATGTGAATTTGAAAATACATCTTTGGTGTACTTATGTCATATTGTAGGGGTTGGTGAATTGAAAATTGATCCCTCTAAATTTGAGGTTATTGTAAATTGGCCTAGCCCAAAAATGTGGCAGAAGTAAGGAGCTTCTTGGGAGCAACCCAATACTGGAGGGAGTTTATTGTAGGCTTCTCATCTATTGCAACACCGCTACATTCTTTGAGGCATGAAACACGTTTTTCAGTGGGGAGGCAGATAGTAAAAATCCTTTGACACATTGAAAGAGAAGATCAGTACAACATCAATTCTATCACTTCTAGATCTCAAGCAACCATTTGAAATCCAAAGAATTGCAAGTGATTATGCCATGGGGGCAGTATTGATGCAGCACCATAAGCCTATATTCTTTCACTCTGCGACTTTTACAACTGCAGTAATTAAATATCCAACATATGATAAGGAACTATATGCTCTAGTACAAAGTGTGAAAAAATGGAAGCATTATTTAATGGGTAAAGAAACAATCATACATACATGTGATCAACCATTACAATATATTCAATCACAAATTAAGCTACAAAAATCAAGGCACTTCAGATGGATGGGATTTTTACAAAAATTTTACTTGGTCATCAGATATATGAAAGGCATATATAAAAAAGTTGCAGATATGTTGTCAAGATCTATAATCAATGCTTCTACAATTCTTTAGCATAATTCAATCCCGCATGAAAGCTACATTGAACAATATGCTAAAGATGAATATTTTAAACATCTATATGAAACTTTAAGTAAAGGCAATCAAATTGAATAACTGGATTACTATGTTCGTGATAAACTATTCTATCATCTATGCAAGTTATGCATTCCACAAGGTGAAAGAGTTAATATTATAAGGGAAGCACATACATCTCTTACTGTTGGTAATTTTGGTGTAGGAAAAACAATTGCTCAATTGCATAGGTATTATTATTGGCCTTTGTTAATGGTGTTGGACCCACCAACATTCAAGGGATTTCCCCAAAATAAATTCCCAACTAGACCTCACATCGTTTGGAGTAGGAGTCCCAATAGTGGGTGGTAATGTAATGCCTTGACAACGGAAATGCAAGAGGAAAGTATTATAACTTTGGGTAAGATCAAGTATGTGACCCTATGGAGAGTCAAGTGTGATGCATGAAGGTTCCAACACACGAAGGGAAAAGGAAGTGTGCCCCTTAGAATCATGTAATAGTATGCAACTTGAAAGGAACGCGTGAGGGAAATGACATCACAAGCTAAGATGCAGAATAGTCAACATGTCAAAGTGATGAGTTAATCCAACAACATGCATTCAACAAGATTCATACAAATGCAGAAAAAATAGTTCATAAGCATATGTATAAGTTAAATAACATAGATTGCCAATACAACAAGAATTGTCCTACTACATTAAAAACATATGCATGAAAGCATGTTGGCTTTGATTTTATTATTATAAGTGAAAGTTCCATCCATACATACGCCATTGATGACCACTAGCCCAAATAGTGGAACATTACAGTCAAGAACACTTGCTCCTCCAATTAAGTATACTCGCTCTACGCTATGGAGAAGCAAAGGCTCTTCACAATACTCCTGAGATCTTTCTAAGCCTAAGCCTAGCCAAAAGCTTGGCTCCCAAAAGCTTGTTCTATGAGTTATGAGGTTTTGTTTATAACAATAGGGGGTGACTCTTTGTTATCACAAAAAAATGATCATCTAGCCTTAATTTACTAGATGGATCAAAGTACACCATGTAAGGCCAATTTTACCATAGTAAAATTGCTTTCACTATGAGAAATTACTTAATAAACCACATTTGTTAAGCAATTTATAATTAAACCCATGAAGAATAATTAGATAAATCACTATTTATTTAATTATCTTCTAGGAATAATTAATTAAACCATTGTTTAATTAATATTCCTTGTCATATTTGACCCAGTTATGAAAAATAAACAGATAAATTATTAATTATCTTATTTTTCTCTAGGAATAATTAATTAATACTAATTAATTATTATTCTTTATCAAGTTTGACTAAATCCCTTAGGAATAATTAAATAAATCATTTTTTGTTTATTATTCCTTATCCATATTTCTTGAGATGCTAAATAAAGAATTTATTTATTTATTGTTTCTAAATAAAAGTTTAAATACTTTTTCCCTCCTAACTAAATATAATAAAATATTCCAAGTGGTTATTCCAAGAATGAGGTTAATAATATTTTTTTATTACTCATTAGTCGAGGATAACTCAATATTTTGTTATAAATAGGAGGGTTTTCCATTCATTATTCACTTTTGATTATTTTCATTGTTGTAACTCTGATTATTTTCATTGTCACACACCATATTTTTGTTGGGTTTACACATTATAGAGGAGAGAGACTCTACACAAGTTGAAGACATTTGAGGATAGACAAGAACCCATCCCATAGAGGGAGTCTGGTAACATTTATTCGTTCCCTTCACAACTTTTATAATAAAACTATTCTTTGTATATATGGTTTCCATTGGATGATTAGAGTTATTACTATTTATTTTTGTTGTTTAACTATGATTGTGGCATATATTAGAATTTTGGCAGGTTTTGTTTCTATCAGTTGTTGCAGATCTACAATGTTTAACATCCATTTATATTTTTGAGATTGTTTTTCATCCACAATCTTAAGTGGGTTCTTTCCTTAAATCTTTGAGAAGAAAACATTACAACACTCTTCAACTCTACTTTGTGACCTTTGGACTACTCTCATGACTCTTCAACTTTTTGACAAAATGACACATTACATTACATGGTGATTTTTCATTTCCATATTGACACTCAGAATTTCACTTACAACATAATTACAAATAATATCACATTTTCCACACATACCCATATAAGACAGAATAGGGTAGAGACAACCTAAGAAGACACAACGCTATGATTCTGGAGTTTAGGGGAAGTCCAGCTCAGCAACCTTCACTTGCTACTTTTCAGTCAAATATTAGTGCTAAGATTGGTATTGTGTTATGGTGTCCCCAAACTGCTTAACGATGTCTTGCTGGAAGCAGACTCTAGCCTCCATGGCATCTCGATACATTGCATTGGAACTTGTATCCAACTCATTCTGAAGCAGGATAAACATTGTCTTGACCTTAACATGACCAACGATGAACTTCTTGATGTTGTGTGCGTACATATCCAAGTCTTCCTTAGTGGTTTCTAGTCTTAGCTACTCCAAGTACTCTTTGACCTCCTACCAAACTTGGTTCTTGGGTTTAGCTTCGACGAGGGAACCAATTGATGGGATTTGGTGTGTTCTCACCAAGACATCCAAACTACTATATAACCACATATATGAGGCCTATGTGTTGCCAATGAATGAGATGAACTGCTTGTTGTTTTGAATCAACATTCGAACCTTCGCTTTCTCCACCTCTGCCTATGGCTTCATCTTCTTCACTAAGTCAAGCAGGGCCCCTTTTAACCACTTTTTCCACTCATGTGCATAAGCGATGGCAGCATGTATGTTTTTTAGAGTTTTAACAAAATCTTTGTTTTATTTTTGTAGGCCATGCAAATGTAAAACTACTGTATTCATGGTGAAAAATCCATCAGAGATATTCCACATGGTTTCTTCAAGTGCTGACACTTCAACAAGTATCAATTTTCTCATCTCCCCTAATGCGAAAACTACATTTTGCATTGTTGCTTGAAGTTGTTCTGCCTCTTGCCTAGAAGCATGCAAGTTCTTTTCCAGTTGCTCATTCTTGGTTGTTAGATATTGAACATTTGAGCTTGTTTCTCCTGCTTACGTCAAGCTAACTTTGGCAATGGAAGTTGGATTCTTCATGGTGTTCGACACTATCACCCTTTCTTTGATCAATACAGGTGACTAGTGATCATCCAAAAATTTCTTCCTCCATGCTTGTACAATCCTCTTTTGGAACTCATCGAATGATAGATTATACACATCCATCCCTGGATCATCACTAAGGAGAACAACATCTCCTTACTCACTCGGGGCTAGATCTACTATTGGAGGTTGTGGAGATTGAGGGATGACCTGTGGTGCTCTTGGCATCAGGTCAACATCTTCATGTTGCAGCACCTATTCCAAAGCCATGTCTATCACTTCAATCAAATGCTTAATCTACTGAGCAAGCTCCCAAACCTGCATATGTTCACCTTCCTCCTCAACTATTGGTTATTATAGCTCTTCAACTTGTATCGATGTTGTTTCCTTCATCATCATGCCTTGAATTTGTTCTTTTGCTTCTCTTCTCATTCTCTCCTCCTAAACCCCTATTCTTCCTTCAACTTCTTCTCTGTCTCCTGCAACCTCATTTCAGCTTCCTACAACCTCTTCTTTTCTCTCTTCCTCCTCTCTTCTCTCTTCATCCTTTGCTCCCTCTTTATTTCCCCTACCAAAGCCACCTTCACGATAAGAGGATCTGCCTTCATTTTGTAGCTTTTCTCTCTCTTTATACTATCAACAATCTTTTGCTTTCCCTTGTCCTACATGGGATTATTGCCTTTTGCTACTATTGTTGTTGCTTTCAGAATTTCTACTATCTTTGGAGTAGCCTTCAAATTCCTTGTTGTACTGAATGACTCATTAAGTCTGGAGGCATTATAGTAGTACCTCCAATGATCCTCCTCTCGCCAATGAAATTCCCGTTGATCTACAAAAATCAAACTCTCTTACAGTGGTCTTGAAAATACTATGGGGATCATACAAATTAAAGTCCTTAGTGCCAAACTTGAATTTCACTATGTCCTTAGCCTCGACATCTACAACTTTCAAGTTCTTAGTCTCGTATAATCTGATCCACAAAGGAAGAGTGGGCCATGGTGCTTTCTTCTTCTTATGAAGTGTTGCTAACAAACTAATAGAGAGGAGGTATGATAATTCTTTCATGACCAATTTGTGTGTGGCATACCTTGGTAAGACATGCAGAGGCTTCTCTTCGCAAAATACTCTGATGAAGGTGCCACCTAGTCAAGCATACAAATTTACAATGTCTACTATCACCTCCATTGCTTCTCAGGACATGCAATGTGGATCTTGTTTGAATATAATATTGCATAGAGGGATGATAAAGTGGTCAGTTATCCTTTCCATTACTCCTAGATAACTTCAGTTGGAAAGTAAATTTAAATAGATGTTCACGGAAGTCTCTCATGGTGTCCATGTCCAATTCATGTCAGGGAATTGTTTTTGGGCACAAATTCATCTAGCAAGCATGCGAACATATAGAAACTTGCTCACTCATCCTTGGGTGGATTTTTAGCCTGAGCTACATGTGACTTCAATTGTTGAGCCAAAAGATTTGACCAATTGAATGGCCTCCCATCACTCACCAACTGGTCTAGTAAGATTGCCCACCCTTCAGGAAAGTTTTTTTTGCTCTCTTGACCATATATTTTGCAAGAAAATATGATCAAGAATTGGTAATCCTTCCTCAGGGACTTTTTCTTGTATATATGGGTTGGTGTCTGTCAAAACTTCTATGGCTCTTTCACCCAGCTTCGGAAATGTCTCTTTTTTTCACATAGTTGTGGGTGGCATAAAAGAGTGAGTCCATGCACTTCATCAGATCAGGAAGGTGATACATCTGATAAAATTATTCTGCCTTGAAGGTGGAAAGATTTTGCTACTGGCACTGCTCAATGTCATAGTCCGCACATCTATATGTGAGACAATCTAGCTGATGATGTCTGCACATGGGAAGACTAGATAAGTCCATGCAACCTTGAATAGCCCTCACTGCCAGATACTAAGATAAACCTACTGGTATTCTAAATATCAAAGACCTTTGCAAAAGTTTCTTTGATCAGTTTCCATGTCAATGTTGTTCCCTTCTCAATAAACAGTTGAGTATCAACATACACTGGTAAATAAATTGATGTCTGCTCAACTGCTTCACCAATACTGCTCTCGGTGGTTTCCTTTGACGTAGATCTCTTAGATCTCAACAACTGTTGTACCTATGGGACAGAGAGTACACTCATGACAAGAAAATGTCAGTTTAAAAATAAAACAACTTCAAGGCAAGTTCAAGAAGAAATTTGGGCACTATATATGATGGATTATGCTATTTTTCTTGATCCAAGTGGACCTCCAGACACCAGTGGCATGAAAAGGCTCGAAATTCAAAGTGGTAGAAAGTTGATTAACTTGACACCAGATTTAAGTGCTTGTCACCTTGATTCCAATGGTGTGAATGATACTCCAATCCAATTCCATATGAAGAAGATATAAGCAGTCAAAGTTCGAGGTTGACTTACCCATGTGGTAGACTTAAGGAGGGTGCAATTTGGCAAGAATCTAACACAGGATGTTGGCTTGTTGGGGCTTGACCTAGGTTTGGAGTTAATTAGCCAAACAAATCCCTGTACAACTGGCCCTTTCGGCAACAGTCCGCGAGCGCAGATTGAGGTCTCACTCGAAGCAGTATGGGGGGTTGCTGGAACCAAATTTCCGCACCCTTGAGATGTTTGAGGGGTTGATTTAGTCCAACTGTGAATACCTTCGTGCAAGTTACTTCCCGCACTTTTCTAGCCGGCAGGGCCTTTGTGCCCTGTTATATTCACCTTCGCACAGCCCTAACCAAGGGTTGTGGGGCTTTCGCGTTGTTGGAGCAACAATCTGCACTATTTCCCCCAAGTCACACCATGGATCTTACTTATCTTCTTATAACAGTTAGTTATCTTCGCATAAACAAATACCTTATATAATATTTTCTTACTCAGCACATTTATATAAGTTGGCATAGTAAATAAACAATAAACTTGCAATTCATACCCAATATACTTCAATGCGTAAAATAGGAAAAGATACATAGAAATATGGTAAAAATTATCTTTATTAATGCTTCCAATGGTTACATACTCAACCTACCCTATGCACTCAGCTGTAGGGGCCTGCACACTTAGCTGCAAACTACTAGGCCTTTGCACACTTAGTTGCAGAGCCTTCTCCTACTCTATGACCTAAAACTAGACTTTACACTTCAGATACTCTGCTATGCTTATATTCCATGATCATCATTCCATCCTTTTTTGATTTCTTTACACTTAGAGCCTCGTTCTATTTATGCAACCCCATAGTTCGCAGACCATGGGTAGATCTCTGAAACTGACCTTACATTACAAAAATGAGGATGGAAAACCCTATGACTTTATTACAACTTCACGATCCGCACCCACAAATCGCAGAGTATTTATAATGGACTTAGTCAAAACTTGGGCTTTCAACCCCAAAATTTGCCTTGGGGGGATCCCATTCCAAACAAGACCCCAACACAAACATCGTGACTCTCCCTTGAGTCACTTTGTCGGTGCAGAGATCTTCGTGTGGAGACCTCCCAACTTTGCTCGGATAGGTGCAAGGTTGGCAGCACACTGAGCGAATGCCTCCTGTATCTCCTCTACGCATTGTTCCAAGACTGCGGTGTCAGAACTGCTCCCCTGTATCTATTCTTGCACCCCCTGCACCTACGTGAGCTTGCCTTCAATTGTTGCTATGATTACGAAGTCCTCGTCGATCCAAGGTTGAACACCTGCCTTCAAAATTGCTTATTTGTGTCGTGTTGCGTCTACTTGATCTTTAAGAACTTTGGCCTATTGCATTCGCGCGAGCCTCTGAGTAAGGGCCACCATCTGTGCGGTCCCTTTGACATTGTCATACTGCTACTATAGCTCATGTGTCTTTGTTTCTAAGTGTTGTATGTTCAGTTACTCTCACAGATTGGTGAGGACCTCGAATGATTCTTACAACATTCTGGTGCACTCCCTTATTGCGCTGTTTATCTCCTCCATCCCCGATGTAATGGCACTGGCGCATTGTGCCCTTACTTTTGGAGTGGTTAAAGGTTTTGCCTTCAAGCGCAACTCTGCTATCTGAAGATTTAGCTCTAGCTGAACCTTGGCCATTTCTTCTCGCGCCTCATGCACCCCTTCTGCTAATCTCTGGATGTGTGCCTCCGCTGGTGCTTCTGCTAGGATGGCCAACTCAGGGACCATCTGGCAGGCTTCTTTAATTACCTGCACCATCTTCCTGTTCTGAGACATGACCTTGTGACGTTGTAAGCTCAACTACTCCATGTTGATCCCTATACCTTTCAAGGTACTGACCGTAGGCCTTTTAGCCTCATTTTTTGTAACCAGTGCCCCTTCTGGAAGCACTATTGTGTTGGTTGTATGAGTGCCCAAAATTTCCTTTGCTGTGGTTGTTCCTACTGCGAGGCTGGTTGAGAGAGTACCAGCCTGAGGAGTGGGTACCTGCAACTCTTGAATTTGTGCTTGGAGGGCCCCCAACACAATTTGAGTCTCCTCTACAAAGTTTTGGAGGGCCTCTATGGTGACATCACACATCGTCTTGCCTATGTCATGTAGATACCCCTTGGTAAGGATGATTGGATTGATAGATAGCTTATATGCTTTTTCCTTCTTGCATGACTCCATCCGCTTGCTCAGGCGTTGGCACTTCAATTGTGTTGACACTATTTGTGGGTCTGCACCGTCCTCCTCTACCTCTGTTTCCAGCTCTTGCTCCTACTCAGGTGAAGGTGACTTCTCGCCCTCGTGTGCCTTCTCTACTGCTGCTGTAGCCTTTTGCTATTTTGCTGCTATCTGTTCAGCATCCCGTGCCTCCTACGGCTTTGCTACTGCAGATTCTTTCCTTATTCACATGCTGCCATCTTGTTCGTCCATAAATCTCTCAACCATTCAATCAGGGGCTCAACCAATGCTCTCCATAGGACAAACAAGTCTTGCTTCAGAATACTCGGGGCACATGACAACTCATTTTACAAATGACCAAGTGTTGTTTGCTGGGCATCCCTTTGTAATTTATAACGCCTTTTGAATTTGAATTCGATCGTTCCCTCCAAATCCGCTCCATTAATGCTCCCTTGGCAGTAGATTTTCCCAAATCTTGCCCATAAAGCCCATCTTACATGCCTTTCGCCCACTCCATTTGGTCTCAAGTCAAGCATCACATCGTGAATAGTGACTACAATGGTCACTTTCTAGCCAACCCACATGGCAGTGCAGCTCCCCTTGTGCGATCATGGACCTTGTGACAGTTTGCTCCTGCGCACAACCTCGACATCATGTAGCTCTCGAGCAAAGTAGTTTATAGTCCTGCACCTCCTTTGAACTACCTGGAGCACTAAGATTGTACTTCCCATGGCTAGTCAGGTGGCACCTATATAGGGTTTCAATTGGTCATCCATCACTTTTCTTGGAAAAAATCTGCCCTTTATTTTTATTGTCTGCATCATGCACTTTACCATCTGCATCATGCCACCCTGGGTGATCCTTTTAGTGATATATAGTCCAATCCAAGGCATCAAGATTATCATCTCTCGGCAGTAGTCCCCAATTTCATCAATGTAGTCATATGTACCCTATTTTATCACCATAATTTTCTTATCGAGAAAATCCTTCTTTATTTCTTCCTCAAGCTTCTTGACTTCTGCTTCTACTAGAGCACTTTTCTCCCTTAGCCACACCCTTTCTTTCATGAGTTCTTGGAGCCTAAGATCACCCTGTCAGATTTCTTCCTCATGTCCCAAGTGTTCTTCTTCATTTAGCTACGTTATTCCTTCTTCCAAGGCTCCACGAACCGTCATATCTACCGGCGCTGCTATGCCTGGACTAGATATATTGTACTCTATTGGGACTACATTGGTTGCTGCATAGGCCACCCTAGAAGGCATCTACTCCATCTGTTTCTTGAACATTGTCATATAGGCCCATAACACTGTTGGTACATGAAGGGTCCAATCACTCTGTTGTGCATTATATACCCTGTTCAGTGCTTCACACACTTCGTTAAAGGCTTCTGCATGGGTAACCTTTTGCACACTCATTCTTTCCATATTTCATCATCCCAACTGGAGGGAACATTTGTGCAATTGCCTCGCCAACACCTGCATATTAACCATGTTCTCGAATGCGAAGTCCATGTGCATTCATGTTGGTTGTTTACCATATGCTTGTACCCACCTAGACAGATGCATGCGCGGATAATTCCATCCATTAATCTTGTCTGTTAGTCACATTAGAGGCTTCCCAAAATGCATGCGCATCATTATCCTGCATTTGTACTAGTCCTCAAAGCTTCCTTGGTGCGTACCCCACCACATCGTGGGTGTAGCATGTAGTACCCATTAAAAATCCTCGAAATGTTGTTGTTCCAGCACCTCTCTTTCAAATCTATTCAGGAAAGAATCTACCTCACTTAACCCATCATAAGTAGGTATATCCCTCACTTTTGTCGATATGTAGTGCAATGATCTTGTCATCATATTACAGTTCAATGTGGTCACCTTGTGCAATCAGTTCTTCCATCGCTCTACTTCCTCATCTGAATCTGATGTACAGGAACTTTCGTGCTCCCATGAAATTTGTCAATCCATGGTGGGATTTACCCAATCTTTCTCTCACGTGGTTATCTTGTAGATGTAGTCTAAGTCATCGTCCCTTTCATAGTGATTCACTGGCTCCGTGTAGCGTGATCCTTCTATAGGGTCCAAAGGTACGACTACACGCAGAGACTTTTTCTCAAAAATCATCTTGCGCTTCTTCAGATTTATCACCCCATTCATGTTAGTGGCCCAATCTATTCCTAATAGCACAAGGTAGGGATTGTTGTCATCAACAATCTCTATCACTTCAAAGTATGCTAGCGCACTTTTTCCTTCAATATCCACGGTGATTCCTTGCAATCTCCCCATAGGTATGATCTTTTGTTGGTTCGCCATTTGCAACTGGATAGGAGACCATTGTAGCGTAGGCCTTCCCATGCACTCCCATGTCTGCTTTGGCAGAATGTTCACGCCTGATCCTAAATCTAGAATCACTTGGTCCATCGCATTTTCTCCAATCTAAGCTGTCAATCTCATTTCTCTTGCCGTCCTCGTCGCATGCTTTCCAATATTCTGGACTATGCGCGGTTCTCCTCGCGTGGTCCCAACACATCTATTTATGAGTTCTTGCAATTCCTTTATAGCCTTGCTATTACATAGTAGCTTCATGCATGTTTCTAGGAACATCATGAGAATTGATGCGTCCATTTCTAGCTCCAGTCTATCTTTGCTTCCTAAAGTGGAGGCATCAATGAAGCTCTTCCTAGCTTCCATGAAGGTTTCCTTCGTGCGCTCCAAATCAAACACTAGTTCTTTCGTTGGAGCCTTGTGAACCCAAGTACTATCTTTCAGTTGTTTTGCCTTTATCGTCTCCTGTCATAATTCCACTTCAGAGCATAATGTTCACATTAGGGTCTTCCTCACACAGCTCAGACCTCAGCATTTACAGGTTCTGAGTCAGGGGAGGTTGGAGCACTCCCTTGTCGCACAACCTCGCTATTAGTGTGGGACAATCCTCCGTCTCATGATCAAACAAGGTACAATACAAACATGATGGATGCGTAGGATTCATACAATCATGGGTATAATGTCCTTCCCCCATGAAATTGTAACATATCAGCTGTCTACGACCTCTTCCAGGTCCTCCCCCACCTCGGCCTCGTCCGCGCCCCTGAAATCGGGTTCGCACCACTCCTGCATTCTGGTTAAGGGGCCGTGTTTCGACCTGAACTCTATAGGTGGGTGTCCTATCCATCATTAGCTCATAGCTTCTATAGGTGCACTCATCGTGTCCAACTGATCTACAAAAATTACAGAACAACTGTTATGAATTTTGTGTGTACTTCTGCAACAAATGGCAATTGTTTGTAGCATGCTTTCTTCCTATTTGACAAATTGCGTACCACAAAGCAAGTGCCACACTAGGTCTTGCTTGTGCCTCTGGTCTTAATGGCATCGGTCCTCCTCCCACGAGGTAATTTGCGAACACTGGGTAGTGGTCCTTGCCATGACCCTGACCCTTACATTTAACACACCATACCTCTTCACGCACTTTCGGGAAAGTTGTCTTGTCCTGTTTTAGACTTTGCATCTCAAGGAATAGGTTTTTCAACTACACATGGATTTGCTAAACTCCTAGGTTAGGATCTTGTATAGGGGTCTCATGCAGCCTCATTGCGATCTCCAAGGCCTTTGCTTGAGTTTTTAACCTCTGTTGCGACATTGCGTTCCTCAAATGCAGCATTAACGATGTTACAAACCATTCACGGTGATGTCCATCCGTAAAAGTCATATTAGCTTCACAAATGGTGCACTTCAGTCTCTGATCCAATTCCCAAGGGGTATCGCTTGGTAGCATCGTGATCTCCTTAAACCCAATGATCGACTGTGCCTCTTACTTCGGCCTGCTAAACTCTATGTTCAACATGATTTGGATATCTGCGATCCCCGCATTTGGATTGTCATTAGAATGCTTGATATACCAGGCCAGCACACAATCCTACAGAGAGCTGACCGACGTCGCTTCCCATACATCTCTTATCACGAACCAAAACTGGTCTGGATCTTCATTTCCTACTCCCTTGAACACTGGCAACTTTATCACGCTTGCCATATTGCTTCATTGTGGTGGCAGAGGTGGTACAGGCAAAGATGGGGGTGAAGGCGGTGAAACTAGTGGTGGTGTGGGTGGGGATGGTATGCACAGAATTCTCTGCCTTATCAAATTGATCACACTTCTTGGTGAGACCTTCGCAAGCTCCTCCTCGTCCCTCACGGAGGTGAATTCAAGGGGCTAGTTTCTAGTTCTGTACTACCTTCATTTTTGTAAATTCTCCCACTTCATGTAGCCCTGAACATTAATGTATTCACATAATCCACTTTTCACACAGTAGAATTTTAATCCAAGTGTTCAAAGACTTAACGTACTTACCTCGCGAACCTTTAAAGAAGCATCGCTCTGCCTCGCTCTAACTGACTGAAGTATCTACTTCGAACTCAGTAATGTATCCTCCTATAATTCAATCAAGCCAGTGATCAACATCGCATGAGATCTTATCCTCCATTGGTTCCAATTTGTGCACCAACTCTGGGGTCCACACAATAGGACTATTGAGATTGCACCTTCCTTGGCTATCTGCTAACTTCGCAGTCCACTCGTACAACTCAGTAGGAAAATATATGAAGAAAATTTCTTGGATCTCTGTGTATAGGTAGCAGCCTAACCACTCTTCTTTTGATAGTCGTTGATTCTTGTTCTCCTATGCCACAAACTCGTGAATTCTCCTGTCCAACCAACCTTCAATTTCTTCCTTAGTTGGATTCCAATGATACAACATCAAACATCTCTATGTAGATTCCGGTCTCGGCAACGAAACCATTTGTTGGCTTGTTGGGGCCTGACCCAGGTTTGGAGTTAATTAGCCAAACAAATCCTTGTATTACTGGCCCTTTCGGCAATAGTCCGTGGAGCGCGGACTGAGGTCTCACCCAAAGCAGTATGGGGGGATGATGGAACCAGATTTTTGCACCCTTGAGATGTTTGAGGGGTTGATTTAGTCCAACTGTGAATACCTTTGCGGAGGTTACTTCACACACTTCCCTGCCTTGCGGGGCCTTCGTGCCCTATTATATTTGCCTTCGCGCAGCCCTAACTAGGGTTATGGGGCTTTTGCGTTGCTAGAGTAGTGATCTATACTATTTCCCCAAGTTACACCATGGGACTTGCTTATCTTTTATATCAGTTAGTTATCTTCGCATAAACAGATACTTTATATTATATTTGATTACTCAGCACATTTATATAGGTTCGCGCAGTAAATAAACAATAAACTTGCAATTCATACCAAATATACTTAAATGCATAAAACAGGAAAAGATACAAAAAAATATGGTAAAACTTCTCTTTATTAATGCTTCCAAAGGTTACAGACTCAACCTTCCCCATGCACTCAGTTTCAGGGGTCTGCGCACTCAACTACGGGCTACTAGACCTCTGCACACTCAGCTGCAGAGCCGTCTCCTACTCTACAGCCCAAAACTAGACTTTACACTTCAGATGATTTGCTATGCTTCTATTCCATGATCATCATTCCATATTTTTTTTTCGGTTTATTTACACTTAGAGCCTCGCTCTATTTATACAATCCCATGGTCCACGGAGCATGGGTAGATCTTTCAAATTGACCTTACATTACAAATATGAGGGTGGAAAACCCTATGACTTTATTACAACTTCGCGCTCCATGCCCACAAATCACGGAGTCTTTATAATGGAATTAGTCAAAAATTGGGCTTTCAGCCCCAAAACTTGCCTTGGGGGGATTCCATGCCCAACACTGGAATTTGGCCAATTTTTTGTGTGAAATTGTGGGTCTGTTAATTTGTCTAATATCGCCTTAGGTTTTGGAAAATTTCTAAGTGGGCGGTGGTTATTAAATTTTAAATAAAAAAATATATAAAACTATGGGTCGGGCGCCATGACCCTATGGCCCCCAAAACTACCATAACAAAAATTATATTTGAATGGGGTGGGCGGCCATAACCCCACCACCCCTAGAGTCCACCAACGAAATATATAAATATATGGTGGGGGCGTGAGCTGTCAACCTCGCCACCCCTCCACCTCACCTGTACATACATGACGGCCGGTGAAGATGGGGGAGTGGGCCACCATCACGACAGACCCGCCGCCCAAAAAAAACAAAGCTTATATATTACGTTAAAATTGGAGGGGCGAGATTTGATCCCCCGACCCCTCCTCAACTATTTGACATGTTTAGCTAATGCGCCAAACAACTCCATTGGTTTATCTGCCCACCGAATAATATATCAATCATGTTTACATAATGTGCCCAGGGGAGAGTGTTATCAAGATTCAGAGCTGCTAGTCCCACTAAGACAGGTAGCTATCTTAGAAACAAACAAACTAAAGTCACTTGTGTTTTCCTTTATGAGAAGTAGATGAGAGAGAAGCAGAGAGTACCAACCTCAGTCTTCTTCTTGGCTCCTTGCTTGTTTCCTCTCCCCTTTGATAGATCTTTGCTGCTCCTTCCTCGCTTGTCCCACTTCAAAGAACACCTGTAGAGTCAAAGCAACATAATACCATCAAAGCATAGAGATCTACAATCATAAACAATATAAGATCAGATATATATTGACCATACAAATGCATATATCAGTTCAAGATTCAAAGACATACAAGAATATGGAGGAAAACTCAAATAGATTTATTGACAGAAGTAGTAGAAGAGAGGATTACAACCCATTGATCTGACCCAGCACCATCCTCCCAGCATGAAAGCCCTTCTTCACCTCATGAAAAGCTAGATCACCCAACACTATGATGTTCCATAAAGAAACTAACGACACTTCCTTACAAGATGCAAAATTCTAGCCTCTGGATCTCTAGGATGAGGGATCCATATATAGATGTTTGCAGGTGGGAGAGTCAACTTCTAGGTTTTTGATTAGTGTCATTTCTCTGATAGTTCTAAATTCCACTTGGAGATTTCATGATCTCATACTCATCCCTGGGCGAATTCAGAGAGGCAAGTGTCACAAGAGAAGTTTCTGGAAGATTCCATGATCATCCACCTTGCCAACTGTCTCTGCCATTTGTCTACTCTCGCCCATTGCACCCCATAGAAGGGATTTTTAGTATGCATCGCACCCCCCGTGTGCATTAGGTGGGATGCATCGCACTTTGACCATGGAGCAGGTGATATGATCCAATTTTGACCAGTTCTGAGTAGTTTTTCATGGAGAACTTCTGGGAGATGATGTAAACAGCTGACCTTGTTCCTTTAGGGTATGAAACAACACTTTTAGGGACTTAGAAGCCCTTGGTTTATGGACATATAAG
Source organism: Pinus taeda (assembly GCA_000404065.3). Lineage (NCBI taxonomy): Eukaryota > Viridiplantae > Streptophyta > Pinopsida > Pinales > Pinaceae > Pinus > Pinus taeda. The sequence continues at coordinate 72,653 of APFE030409440.1, read as the reverse complement.
ATTGGGGTTGTAGTGCCCAAATATGTCTATAACAGTTGCTTCCTGAAGCATGAGGTCGTAAATCTTTTGATGTTGGGTGAAATGCTTTATCATGAGGATTCGATGTTTTTTCGAACTGGAAGGTGACCTGTAATAAGATACAATACAATACATTATATTCATAATATTTTCATGATCTAGCTGAGGCGGGCATTCCCATGCTCAGCTTTATAAATTCATTTTCATGTACATTGGACAAACAATCATCTGTATGGTAGACTGATGATTCTGGTAGAGCCATCATCCTTTGGCTTGGATGATTATCTGTGCAACGATGATGTACATTTGATGTCTTTATTTTCCTAAATATATCACAGCTCGGATGGATGAAACTAGATCCGGGGTCTTCAAACTCATTCAATCTTCGCCCGAAGTACAAGTCAATCCATGTGGAAAGATGTTCTGACATCGAACATGGAAAGACATCGCCTAATTACCAGCCAATGATGTAAGTTGTTAACAGGCGCGAGAGGAATCACTGATAATGATGATGGCCCTCAAGGTACGGTAGTACAATTCACATGGTGTGAAAATGGGACTTGGCGTCGAACACCACTTAAAATCTTTTGATCGAAGGTCATTGATGTAAACCTGTTTCCGGAAGTGATAAACTTATCATTAAGGCATGCAAGCTTCAAAGTACTGAAAGGGTTGTTCCTAAGTCAACTTCTTGGATAATGAGTTGATGTCGATAAAAATTGACCCGTCGTAGGAGGGCCTTAATGAATCCCACATCTACGACACAGAATGGAGAAAATGATTTTGTGGAGGTGAAAATGATCTGATGATACAAGGTTCAGGGTGGTGGTCATGAAAGGATGAAGGGTGAAGGTATTGCAGCGGATGAGACACAAGCTGGGTTGGTGAATTTTCTGAGCGATTTCTCTTGAACATATCGGTGACATTGAAATGGATTGGTAGCATTAACCCAAAAAATGGATGGTACAGAGGACCAATGGTGATATGACTGGTGAATGGAATAACCCAACCTGACTCAATCATGGTGATGGAGTGAAAGTGTCATGTTCAAGAGCGACTTGCTACCAATAAAGTTTCTTCAAGTTTTCTTCCCAATTTTTCCCCAATAATTGCTGACCAGTACCTCTTTTTTTTTGTCAAGCTTGATGAGGATAACATATGCTTGTTCTATAATTTGCCCTTCAGGCAATCCTGTCGCTATGTTTTAATGAGCCTAGTGATAGTGAAATCGTTCTTGTCTGCATGGACAAGTTTGTCGCTATTGTTTTAACGAGTTTAACGACAAAGAAACTCGGTCCTTCTCAATTTTAGAGAGTCTAAAAAGAGTCGAAAAGTAAACTCCAGTAATCCTTCTTCGTAATATAATCCCTTAAGTCTAAAAAAGTATAAAATAATATGAAAGGGATGACTTTTCGATAGTTTTAACGAGCCAAACAAGACAAGCTCTCGATCTTTTTGTGCAATAATCCCTCAGGTCCAAAGAGATTAAAATCTAGAGGAGGGATGGCACTTCCGATCACTTTAATGAGTTGGAGAGGGCAATTGCTCAATAATCTTTTCATATTTTACAAGTTAGATGAAAAGAGCTTAAAGAAGACTCGTTTTTTTAGGAACGAGTGATGATTTCGGATAACAGCTGGTTCCAGTTAATGTTTGGAACTTTTCAATGACGGCAGTGTAAAGAAGGTGGCTAATAGGATCACTTGTTGCACCTGTTCCTGAAAAGGGGTAAACAATCAAATAGAGGTGTATGATTGGCTAAAAAAGTGTGGAGGTGATGGTAAGGACACGACCAAGGCTCAAACGCTGATAATTATGCAATTGCAATGGTTATTTACAGAGGTGGGTGCATTTTTTAATGAGCTTAAACTCTGGTGGAACATATGCTCATTGCTAGGTTTATTTTGTAACGAGCTTGAACTTCACGTAAAACTGCTCTTGCTAGTCGTATAATAAGGATGTCTCATCAGTAGGTTCATTTTTTAGGGAGCTTGCCCCATTCGCAACTTTGCTCCGAAGCCTTTTGTTATGCAAGCTAGGAATGACCAACCTACGAGTTTAAAGGGTTAAGAACCCACAAACTAAGAAAATAAATGGTCGTTTTTCACTTGCATGCAAAAAGGTTTTCATGCCCCCAGGTATAACGAAGTAGAGTTTCCGGGTTATCATTCAATTTGTAGACAAAACACTTCCTTAGCTCTGTCGGGAATAGACATACCTTATGATGAAGGAATCCTTTTCCAGTCTGATCCATTTTCCTAAATGGACAAGATAGTCGGACTAGTCATATTCCTATGCGAGAACCTACCTTATAACTGGGGTTTTCCTGCCGAAGTAGACCAAGATGCATGCCTCCTGGGGTTTAGTTACAATCACTGAATCACTCGCGCTCATCAGGTGGACGGACTGGAGATTGATGAGACATTCGTTGCGCAAAAATACCAGTTAGGGATGGGACTTGCCTATTAGCTATGTGTGAACCGGGGAATGAAAGCTGGTCTACGAGTTGGACCACTCTGACTTCATGCGGAAAACACACCACTCGAAAGAGTGAGGAAACAATAGCTCCCATGCTATAAATTTAGTCATGCCCAAGGAGTAGATTGTAATCTAAAGGTCCTTGGACTACCATTACATTCAGATAAACAGTTTTCCTTCTCAAAGTTATAGGCAAATTTGGAAGGATCCCTAACAGTCAACTGGTTCCTCTATTGAAGCCTGTTAGATTTTTCATCTCAGGCAGAAGTGATGGCGAACCAAGCGCTTTCCAAGCAGTTGAGGAAAGGATACTCATAGAAGCCCCTTCATCTATAATAGCACCGACCTTGACCATTCCGTAAGCTTGTATTATGATTCGGAATGGTACATTAGATGATAGATGGGGTCTGCCTAGTAGATTCCAATCGAAGGAAACGACTAGTTTGCTTGGAGGTGGGACCGAATAAACGACCGGATACATCTCTGACTAACTTCCTTCTTGCAGTAAAGGAATGGGTAGATTTCCCCCATGTTAATTAGATTCTGTGTTTACTAAAAGAATTTGAATGGTGTCGTTCGCATTCCCTTTGGTGACTGTACCATCTGAAGGTAGACCTTCTGAAGACAAGATTGGGTCGACTGCCATCTCGACCTGTTGAATTTGGTTTGGTGTGGACTTAGAGGGTTTATCTTCAATGATAGATGCTTTGACTAACCACAAAGGTGTGTCAGTCAGATTTTCAACTAGTGATGGACTCGGCAATAGTTTCTTGTATCCAGGAGGAAGCCCTAGCGGTGAAGTAGGATGGTTATCCAAGAATCTTTTAGCTTCGTCTAGGAAGGGACAATAGTGGATGGCATGATTGCCTTCACACAGTCTACAAGGAATTTTAGATCTTCCTTTCTGTTCAGTGACTTCGCTTTCACTAGTTGACGGTGCACTTTCAACATGATCATCAGGGGTTGAGGACACTGGATTGTGCAAGCGGGGAGACCAGTCCCTTAATATCTATAGGATGCAAGGACAATATCGATGATAGTGGTCCCCTTTGCAAATGACACATGGAGATTTAGGTTTGGACAGTGCAGTGTGTGGATTTTCTCTAGACGATGCTTGGTTGCCCTCTTTTGCCATTGGATTCTTCTTCTTCTTCTCCTTCCCTTTCTTCTTCTTCTCAGTTACTTGGTTTTTAGTTTTACTAGATTCACCAAGTGAAGAGGAAGAAGGAGAGGGAGAAACAAACAAAGTAGAAGGTTGGGGGGTAACTATAGTATCATCTGGTTGCTGATTTGATTGCTCAGGAATCACAGTGCTTTGAACGACAGAGGTTGAGAAGAGCCATACTGGCAAGCCAATTATTAGTTCTGGAAGGGACAATGTGGCCATATCAGGTGCACTAACATCTCCCCAAGAGGAGAAAGGACTAGGATTTCCCCAAGGGGGAACCCTTGGTTGGTGGAATCCATTTTCTCAACCTAAGATCAATGAGGGAACAGTGACGTTATTTCGATTAAAATAAATTTTATGACGCTTTGACACAACTTGCTTTTCAATTTTTAGGAGTCGAGAAAAAGCTAAAGATGACTCTAGTCGTCTTCGATTTTTTAATGAGCCTGAAGTGACAAGTGCCCAGATGGACCTTTTCTGTTAAGGAGTTTGAAAAGGAATGAAAGTGACTATCTAAAAATCTAGACCGAGGGATTACCAAACCAATCACAAAAATACAGAATACTTTTTACGGTACGACAATCAATCTTCCCAAATGCTGTGTTTAGTGCATTGCGATCGATAGGGTGGCAGACACAGTTTCCTAAGGATAAAGGATATAGCCTATTGTGGTCTCCCAATATCTAATCGACAGTACGTGGGAGCACAAGTTTGTACTGACACTTGTTGTCTCAAAGAGGGGGAATCACCCAACCTACGATGAAAGCAATAGTTACTAGGATTTACAACGCCAGAATACGTCTCTAGCCTAGACTTCCAAATGTTGTGCATTAGGTTCCAAAGCGTTTTTATGTTCATTGAAATTTATTTTACAATTGATCTTTCTTAAGAAGTTTGCCTTTAAAGTTCACCGCGTGATGTAGATATACAACTCCTAAATATGCAATCTAAGATAATAAACAGATGTTTACTTTCTTTTTTTGCAATGAAAATCCTAGCTACTAAGGAAAGAGAAGCGAAATTCTTTCAACATAGAGCAGAGAGCACACACTAAGATGCACTGTCCTAAATCAATCTCCACAAGCAATCTAAATACAAATGCACATGCATGTATTTTTTTTCCGCTTTCTTAATGTATGAATGAAAAAAAGAATGCTAAGTACAAATATGAACTATCTTTTATTTCAAAGCGACAGTACTAACAATTTTCTTTTCAAAAGATGAAAGGAGGACAAGGACGACACTTTGCGATTTTGAATTGAAAACTACTTTCGACACTTGAAATACTATTAATTCAAATCAAATACAAGAGTAATAGTGTAATCAACTATCAAAAAGAGGAGGATTCTTTTCTTTGACTGAAAACGACACTTGCGACACTTTCAAATCAAAAGATGACAGTTCGATTAAGCTACTGTTTGTAAAGGAGAACTGTAAATGGTGAAAAATACATGAAAAAATTTACAATTATTTGTACAATGGAGGCTGAATAATGCAAAGGAAAGGAGTTTCAACAGTGGTATACTGATCACATACAAAAAAACTCCTGAATAAAGCTGAAGAGAATGGAGAAAAACCAAAATCTAGAGGCAGAAATAGTCTTATTTGATCATCGCACCTGTAACATAGGGAAATAGGGATGCATCTCACCTATAGCACATGGGAGGTGTGACGCATCTAGACTGTCAAAAGGAGATAGTGCGATGGTCCAGGGACAAGACTTTAGCTTGGTGTTTGGTCACATTTTGTAGCTTAGTTCAAGGATTTAGGCTGAGCTAATGATCGTCAGTAAATACAAAACATAGGGGCTGATCTAATGAGGTTACTTGAGCCACCACCAAGGCACTTGGGATGTTTGCAAGTCGGATGTTTAATTCATAAACTAACCCGGAGATTGACTAAAGCAACGTTTATCTACTTTGCAGTTGCATAGCAAAAGCAGTTCGAAGGCTAGCTGGCTTAACTTTAGGCTCCGTCCATAGTTTATAAAGCAAACAAACTAGAAACAAGCAAACAAGCTATTCATTTCCCCAGCGGAGTCACCATTTTGTTATCGGGAAAACTAGTGTCCATTCAGAGCTACTAGTCCCACTAAGACGGGTAGGTATCTTAGAAACAAACAAACTAAAGTCACTTGTGTTTTCCTTTATGAGAAGTAGATGAGAGAGAAGCAAAGAGTACCAACCTCAGTCTTCCGCTTGGCTCCTTGCTTGTTTTCTCACCCCTTTGATAGATCTTTGCTGCTCCTTCCTCGCTTGTCCCGCTTCAAAGAACACTTGTAGAGTTAAAGCAACATAATACCATCAAAGCATAGAGATCTACAATCATAAACAATATAGGATCAGATATATATTGACCATACAAATTCATATATCAATTCAAGATTCAAAGACATACAAGAATATGGAGGAAAACTCAAATAGGTTTATTGATAGAAGTAGTAGAAGAGAGGATTACAACCCATTGATCTGACCTAGCGCCATCCTCCCAGCATGAAAGCCCTTCTTCACATCATGAAAAGCTAGATCACCCAACACTATGATGTTCCACAAAGAAACCAACAACACTTCCTTACAAGATGCAAAATTCCAGCCTCTAGATCTCTAGGATGAGGGATCCATATATAGATGTTTGTAGGTGGGCGAGTCAGCTTCTGGGTTTTTTATTAGTGTCATTTCTCTGATATTTCTCAATTCCACTTGGAGATTTCATGATCTCTTACTCATCCCTGGGCGAATTTAGAGAGGCAAGTGTCACAGGAGAAGTTTCTAGAAGATTCCATGATCATCCACCTTGCAAACTGTCTCTGACATTTGTCTACTCTCGCCCATCGTACCCCATAGAAGGGCTTTTCAGTATGCATCGCACCACCCATGTGCATTAGGTGGGATGCATCGTACTTTGACCATGGAGCAGGTGAGATGGTCTAGTTTTGACTAGTTATGAGCAGTTTTTCATGGAGAAATTCTAGGAGATGATGTAATTAGCTGACCTTGTTCCTTTAGGGTATGAAACAACACTTTTAGGGACTTAGAAGCCCTTGGTTTATGGACATATAAGATTGGGGTTGCAGTGCCCAAATATGTCTATAACAGAGAGTGTGCACATTTTTTGAGACATGTTATTTGCAGGAGGTGGAACTATGGGCAGACTTGTGACAAGGGGTAGAACCTTGCCTGAGCACATTTTCCAAGGGGTCAGTTTTGGTCCAGTGTTAGAATTGGGCAAATTTTATATCGATTTTTCACTTCTTGGCAACAGGAACTCAATGGTGATGCTAGTTCTGCAACATAGCTCTCCATTTTTTGGTTGTTTTCCAGATTGGAGGTATAAGAATCCTTTTTTGTAAATGTTGATTGTACTTCTTCTTTCAAATGCCACTTAATGAATGAAGGCATCCCCAATGATTGAGCAGGGCCTGGAGACGTAGTCCAAATTGGACGAACTCCGTTATCAAGTCTCTTGTATTCGTTCAAGCTTTTATGTGTTTCTCCTCTTCTCTCATGTGCACATTAAAATTCTATGGTTAAGCTGTAATTTATCCATGTAATTATTTAATACATCTATAAGAAAAAGATCTTGGATCAAGCGGTATCGGAGTAGGTCTTTGAAGATGTGAATTACATGTTTGTATCCTAACAAGAAATAGGCTCTGAAGAGGCAAAGGGAAACTAAAGTCTTTCGATCCTGAAGCGAGGCGTGCACATTGAAGGAGAAACATGGCAGATGAAGAGGCTCATTATGAAGAGGAGTGCAACTACCGCAAAACCTTCTATACAATGGCATAAAAAGTTGATTAGTTTCTTTCAAGGCCAGAGAAAGAAAAAGAGAGAAATCTAGAAGAACAAGGTTCAGTGCATGGAAATGGTGGAGAAGAACCCCCTCCTTCTCCTTCCATGAGTGAAAGTTATTCTTCCTCTCATCACCATCATCATAAAAATTTAGGGGATGCATCTAAGAAACCTTTTTTTAAAATTAGATGTCAAATTTGATCTTCCCATGTATAATGGTGAAAGTAATGCAGAAAAGCTTAATAACTGGATTAGGTAGATTTAAATCTACTACAGGATTCAACAGATCGAAGAGGACGAGCCAAGGATTTAGCTGGCCTCTCCTCGGCTGAGTGGAATCACTCTCATTTGGTGGGAGAGAATATTGCGAAGCAGTAAGAGTGTGGGTAATCTTCTTTCCTCATGGCCCAATTTTATTTCTACATTAAAGGAACCATTTTATCCCTTGGGTTATAGGAAAAAAGCCTTAATGGATTAGCAATACTTAAGGCAAGGCAAAGGTCAGGATGTTCAAAGCTTTACCGAGGAGTTTAGAAAACAAGCACTTAATTTGGGCATTGCACTTGACTCACCTGAAGTAGTAACTAAATATATTGGATCCTTACATAGTTACATTAGACATTCATTATTATTGTTTGAACCAACTACTATTGACTCGGCCAGTGTAAAGGCCAATCATCTTGAGAACATGGTCAAGAATGAAAGAGATGATCATTCTAAGAAACCACCTTTCAAACCTCCAAATGGAAACCCCAAAGTTAAAGGAAAGGGAAAGGAAAATAGGACGACATCAACCAAGAAATATGAAGGAGAAAGGCCTTATTTCACTCACTGAAAAAAGGAAGGTCATGACGATGATCATTGTTGGAAATTGTACCTGGAAAAGATACCAAAGAAGTATGGAGGAAAAGGCAAGTAGAAGACAGTGGAAACTGTGCAGCAAGACCTTGGATCTGATTCCAGAGATGAAGCATTGATCACGAAAATAGGAACAAAAGGTACTCTTACACCTCATGTTGATTCTGAATCACATGAAGGCACTAGTTCAATAGATGAGTCTCTTCTCAATGAACGAAAGAGATTTGAGTTATTTCATATTAGAGTTGTCATAAATAATACAAAAGTGGAAACTCTATTTGATACCGGATCCCAAGTAAATTTAATTTCAAATTCTTTGGTAAAGAAGCTAGGCTTAGAAACCAAAACACATCCAAAACCTTACCCGCTTGGGTGGATACATGATAAATCAAAATTGAATGTAACTAAGTAGTGCAAGGTTAAATTGTTGGGTTGTGTTATATTCTTTCCACATAGTTAACAGGGGGTTTGAGGGGTAAACCCATAACCCCACTTTATGGGCTCTAGGGCAGTGCCCCGGAAAATTTTGGTTTTGGACCCTATGTTAGGTTGGGCGGACCCACCTATGGTTTTGTGCATG
>APFE030409440.1:8665-26725 GCA_000404065.3 Pinus taeda | reverse complement strand
GAAACATAAAGCTTTAGAACCTAAGAGTGAAAAATGTATTTTTGTTGGATATTCTAAAGATGTTAAAGGATATAGACTTATTCCACTTAAGTCCAAAAATGTTATCATTAGAAGATATTTAAAGTTTGCTTAAAATATATTGGCCTACGAGCCTTGTTTGACGGATGTGCCACCTCTCTTTATCCCTTCTATTTCTGAAAATATTTCTTCTTCAGATGATGACAGCAAGGATGACAATCCTCCCCCACCTTCTCAGGATCCTCATTCATCTCCTCAACTTCCAAAATGGGTCCATGCTACTCGGGATGCAACAGGTGCTCTTGCAGGTGATCTTACAAATCAACGACATACATGTTCTCAGTTTCATAGAGCCTCTTCTTTACTAGCTCAAGCTTCAGTGAATTGTGATCCTGACACCTTTGCAGAAGCTTCAGGCCATATATATTGTGAAGTAGCTATGAATGAATAATATCATTCATTGTTGGAAAATGATACATGGGATCTTGTTCCTCTTCCAATGGGACGAAAACTTGTTAGATGCAAATGGGTTTACAGAACCAAGTATGGACTAGATGGAAAAGTTGATAAACATAAAGCTCAAATTGTTGCTAAGGGTTTTTCACAAGTTGAAGGCATTGATTATTCTGAAAACTTTTCCCCTATTGCCAAAATGAACTCTATCTGCCTTGTTCTTTCCCTTGCTACCTCTTTCAAATGGGAATTCCATTAGACGGATGTTAAATCTGCCTTTTTGCATGGGGACTTGCATGAAGAAATCTATATGGAACAACCTCCTGGATTTATACAACCAAAATCTAACCTTGTATGTCGGCTTAAGAAATCCTTTTATGGTCTCAAGCAAGCCCCTTGGGCTTGGTATGCCAAAATGGATAGCTTTATTTGAGATATTGGCTTTTCTAGGTGTCATTTTGACAATATTGTCTACACCAAGAAAGTGGGTAAGCCTCTTGTAATTCTTATTCTTTATGTTGATGATCTTATCCTTACTAGTAGTGATCCCGATCTTATAAACCATGTGAAGTCCAACCTCAAAAAGAAGTTTGAAATGACAAACTTAGGACACTTGCATTATTTTCTTGGTCTTCAAGTCTTGCAATCCAAGGAAGGTATTTCCCTTTCCCAATCCAAGTATGCCTGTGATATTCTATGCCACTTTCACATGGAAGAATGTAAGCCAACCCCTTCTCCCTTTCAGTCTGGAGCCAAACTTTCAGTCACTTTTAATTCCCCTAGAGTTGATGCTACCTTATACCATCAACTTGAAGGAAAACTTTTGTATCTGACCCATACTTGTCCTAACCTTTCCTTTGTTGTTGGCTGTATCTCTCAGTTTATGCAGAACCCACATGAAATTCATTGGAAAGAAGCTGAAAGAATACTTCGTTATGTTTGAGGTATAGTTTAGTTTGGGATTCATTATAGTGCAAAAGAATCTCCTCTATTGGTTGGTTTCACTAATTCCGATGGGGCTGGTGACCCTAATGATCGGAAGTCTACTACAGGTTATGTCTTCACTCTTGGTTCTAGACCTATTACATGGGCTTGCAACAAACAAAGTGCCATTTATCTTTCTTTAGCAGAAGCAGAGTATTGTGGCACCATAGAATCTAGTAAGGAAGCATTATGGCTTCGTCAGATCCTGTCATAGTTTGGCTTTCAGTAGTAGCATCCAACTACACTTTGGTGTGATAATGAAAGTGCCATTCAACTATGCAAAGATCTAGTCCAACATCAGTGCAGAAAACACATTGAACTACACATGCACTTCATCAGAAAGCTCATTCATGACCATGTTCTTGAAGTGAAATATTGTTCAATCGATGATCAAGTTGCAGACATCTTTACAAAGGCTCTCACAGAGGTGAAGTTTACTAAACTTCCATTTATGGTTGGAGTTCAGGGAGTTGTCACTAAGGGGGGATAGGCTCTAATGCCTCCTTCCTTCTCATATTGTGTCATATTTGTACATCCTTCAATCCTATCCCATGTTGTTCTTAAGGGGGAATGTTAGGATATTCCAACACATAGGAAATAGTTAAGTATAACTTGGTCTACTGTAGAGTTAGGTAAAGTGCGTTTCTTTAATATGTACATTTGTAACTTACAATCTGACGGTCATGATATGTTCTAGACATGAAGTGATCCAACTGTTCATTCTCTCCTCAGTATTACCGACACTTGATTCGTGCCTTAACAACCGATTGGTCCATGATATTTATTTAAAGAGCATGGAGGGTCATTTGTAGGGTAACCATTCATGAGAGAAGCTTATGTAAATTTTCATTCTTCTATTAATAAATTTCCTGAATTGGTTGCGTTGGTTGAGGCCATGGACTATTTCCCTCTTTGGGGGCTTGAACCATGTCAAGAATACTAGTGTATTGATCTGTGATCTGTTTGTGAGTGGTGTCCTTTGGTGTTCTATCTGAGGAACTTACCCTGTAAATTCCTACATTTGTTCACTGCCAATGAGTCTGGAGAGTACCTCGGTAGAGCTACTTTCTTCACCTCTCTGTGTGGGAAGCCCTTCTCTTCCTTTTCCCTTTATTTCGTTTTTTATTTTTATTTTTTCATTTGTTCAAAGAATTGCTAGAATTATGACTAATGTGTTGTCCTTGATGGAAACCTACTTGATGTGTTTCCTTTTGATGGAAACCTACTTGATGAATATGTCAATAGGATGTGTCTACATGTGATAGAAAAGGATTATCAATTCAGAGATAGAAGAATGATAAAGATGAAGTTTGAAGAAGTATACATAGGTTTGGAGAAGCAAAGTCGAGTATAAATAGATTCTATGAAGAAAAGTCATGTACACATGTGGGTATGAAGAAGAAAAGGATTGTACACATTCCGCACCATGGTATTCCAAATACCAAGGGTCTTTACCATGGTATTGACCTATGGTATTGAGCCCAACAACGAATATGTGATCTTGTCCAAGAATACCATTGGCACTAGTATGGTTTTGACTTGCAGTATTGTCTAAGGGCTAAGCTATATAAGGAGATGAAATCATCAAAGTTCAACACTCCCCTCTTATAAAGACATGCCTTGGATACTATGAAGAAACATCAAAGACTATAAAGTCTTCTACAGAAACAGGAAGCTATCTCAATGTAGTAAAGAGAAGCAATTAACATCACTCCATCCTAAAGAAAAAGAATAAAAGACCAAATACTTCCCAGGTAAACTCTATTTGGTTCAATCAAAAGGAAAACAACACTAGAAGTTACTATACTCCGAGACACTTCCACTTTAATGGACAATGTTTCGCTTCTCACAATTTTGGTCATAAGGCTACTCAAAGTGTTCCTTATAAAACTATCATGACTAGAGAAGCAATAAAACAAAAGAATTAGGTTGGGTAAATAAATACTCTTACAATGCCTTATCTCCTCTTCAATATGAAATTAAATGCTCCTTTTTCAATAACTTTGGGCATAAAGAATCTAAATACAAGAGCAAAGGATGATCAATAGCTCATGATAAGCAAATGGAAACAACATCTAAGGTATGAAAGAAGAAGACCATCGAATCTGAGAACTGTGGTCTAGATTTATATGTAGGGGATCAAGAAAACCTATGGTACATTGATAGTGGATGCTCAAAACACATGATAGGTGATAAATATAAGTTTATGTCTTTTAATGAAATAAAGAAATAAAAGAACGTGACCTTTGGAAATAATGCACCTGTAGCTATGAAAGGAAAAGGAATTGTTTTACTAAAATAAAAGGCTAAAGATGGAAATGTTTTATTTTTTGATGGGTTGAAGCATAACTTGTTAAGTGTTATCCAGATGTGTGACCAAGGGAATGAATTTGTTTACAGATCAAAGAATTGTGTGGTTTGAAATATTGATACAAGAAAAACCATAATAAAAGGAGCAAGAACTCCATGTAATGTCTATGTCTTGGAAGGCATTCTAGAACAATGTTACTTACGTAAAATAGAAGAAGGTTGGTTGTGGCACAAAATATTGGGACATCTAAGCTTCACTCAAATACACAAGTCAAGTAAGCTAGGAGAAGTTCGTGATTTGCCCAACATCTCTCTACTAGAAAATACTATATGCAAATAATGTTAATTCAATAAGCAAACCAGGGTACAATTCAATGCCAAAGAAGGTTATGCAAGTAGGCCCCTTGAACTTATTTATACTGATTTGTGTGGGCAAATGAATAAAAGGTCATCTAAAGGTGATAAATATTTCATCTTATTTATTGATGACTTTACTAGAATGTGTTGGATTGTTTTATTAAAATATAAAGATGAAGAATTTGATAAATTTAAAGTCTTCAAAGATTTAGTAGAAAATGAGTTAGACTTGAAAATCAAATGTCAGAGATCTAACAAGGGAGAATAATCCATATCAGATGAATTTCAACTTTTGTGAACAACATCACATCAAGAGGTAGTTATCTATAACTAAGTTTCCTCAACAAAATAGGGTAGCAAAGAGAATGAATAGAACAATTCAACAAATGGCACATGACATGCCTGATGATTACAGGACACCTCATACCTTCTGGGGTGAAGCTGCACATACAACGGTAAATATTCTTAAAAAATATCATATTTGTGTGAACAATGAAAAAACGCCTTATGAACTTTGGTACAGTAAACCCCCAACTGTTAAGAATATTAGAGTTTTTGGAAGTAAGTGTTACATAAAGAATAATAATGATAAACTTGGAATGTTTGAAGCTAGAGATGATGAAGGAATTATCCTTGGATACTCCTCTAGAATAAAAGGATATAAATGTTACAATAAAAGACTTCAAAATATTGTTGAATGCATTGATGTTGTGATTGATGAAGCATCCACGGGTATCAAAAAGGAAGCACCAGTAGATGACAAAGATACTCTTACAACAAGCCAAAATAATGTGGAAGAAATAATGATTGAAGCATTAGATGAAGGAAGTGATAGTACAAAAGCACCAAAAAAACGCTCCATCAAGATAAGTTTAGAAAAACCATCCAGAATCTCAAATTCTAGGTGGTAGGGAATCTGGAATACAAACTAGAAGGAATCTTGTTGCAACAGCTAGCCATCTAGTCTTACTATCCACAATTAAACCAAAAAATGCAAATCAAGGTAGAAAAGATGAATGTAGGGTTAATGTTATGAATGAATAACTTGACCAAATAGAAAAGAATCACACCTGGGAATTAGTTCATAGACCTAATGATAAGAATGTTATTGGGAAAAAATGGGTATTCAAAAATAAATTGAACGAGCATGGATAAGCAATTAGAAATAAATAAAGACTCATTTGGAAAGGTTATGCTCAACAAGAAGGAATAGACTTTAAAGAAACATTTTCACCTGTAGCCAAACTTGAAGCCATAAGAATGTATCTTGCATTTTCAAGCTTTCATCATTTCAAAGTCTATCAAATGGATGTTAAATTTGCATTTTTAAAGGGGAACGTAGAAGAAGAAGTCTATATTGAACAACCTTAATGGTTTATTCTAGGAAATGATGAAAAAATTGTTTGCAAACTCAAGAAGGCATTATATGGGATAAAACAAGCCGCTCATGCATGGTATTATCTCCTTGAGAAATATCTTCAACAACAAGGCTTCACTAAGGGTTCTAGAGATAGCAACCTATATATAAAGGTGGATGATGGTAAACTTTTAATTGTTATTGTTTATGTGGATGAAATCATCTTTGGTAGCAATGAAGAATCCATGAGTCAAAGGTTTTCTTCTGTCATGCAACAAAAATTTGAAATGTCTTTACTTGGTGAACTAACATACTTTATTGGTTTACAAGTACAACAAGAAAAAAATGACATCTTTTTCTCACAAGAAAAGTACCTTAAGCAAATTCTGAAGAAATATGGAGTGGGAGATTACAAATTTGTATGCACACTGATGGTGATAGAATGTAGTCTCAGTTCACATGATGGTTCCACCGCAGCCAACCAACTAGAATACATATCCATGATTGGAATTCTACTTTATCTTGTAGGAACAAGACCAAATATCATGCATGCAATTGGGATTGTTGGACGATTTAAAGAAATCCAAAGGAAACTCATCTTCAAGCAGTCAAAAGAATCTTCAAATATCTACAAGGCACTCAAGACTTTGGTTTATGGTATCCCAACGATGAAGATCTTACTCTTCATGCTTATATAGATGCATATTGGGCAGGAAATGTTGATGATAGAAAAATCACTGGTGGAGGATAATTTTATATGGGTCCGCGATTGGTATCAATGTTCAACAAAAAACAAAGCTCAATTGATTTATCTACTACAAAAGAAGAATATGTTGTTGTTGCATCTTGATTCACACAACTTCTCTAGATGATGCAAACATTGCAGGATGTCCAGATCAATTGTTATCCACCCATTTCCATTCTAGGTGATAATACGAGTGCCATTAGTATTTCAAAAAATCTTGCTAAACACTTCAAGACCAAGCATATACCAATTAAATATCATTTTCTGAGAGAACAAGTGCTTGAAAAAAAGTTCAAACTGGAATATGTTCCCTCAAAAGAACAAATTGTTGATATATTTGTAAAACCTCTTCCACGTGATGCATTTGAATTTATCAAACAAAAATTAGGAATGGTCCATGCTTCATCACTTTGTTGGTTCTTCAAGTTTGGGGGGAGTAATACATATGTGTCTTGATGATGATTCCCATGGTTGCATTTGATGTTCATGATTGCTTGCATTACTTACAGAGCATCAGATGTTGTAACAGTGAACTAGCACAGAAAATACAAGCTCAGGAGGAGCTGCAAGTAAGAGGTTTCAATATTTCACTTTATGTATGCGGATCCTATCAAGAAAAGTCACATATATATTTGAGTTTTGAACTGAACAGTTGTGTATATCTTGGTATGATGGAGAAACAAGCTCATATTTTTCTTGTTGATTCTAGAATTGGTTGAGTACAGTCTGCAGATATGGCACAAATTCAGGGGGAGAATTTTTTATGCTTCTAATAATGCATTGTTGGTTTTATGTTTTATTTAGAATTCCTTGATACATAATGATGCTTATCGATGGTGATGCTACTTATGTTTTTGAAGTTATTGATTAATGATGAAAAAGTGCATGTTGTTGTTCAAGTTGTTGTTGACATATGCTTCTGTTGCAAATCCTACATAGTATATGATGGTTGCTGACGAATATCTTGGTCTTGTTACCTCACTATAGAGGTCCGGTCTTTGTTATAAATTTCATATCATTTGATGTAAAGGTCATGTAAATACCTATAATGTAATCATTGTCAAATTCAATCATGCATGGACTATTGTGGTCAAGTCTTTTTGGGCATGTGATGTAGTTTGTAACCCCACTATGATTGGGTGGTTCATGTAATAATGAAAATAAATATGTAAACTCATTGTGATTGGTTGGTTGATGTAATAATGAAGTCAAATATGTAAACCCACTGTGATCGGGTGATTTATGTAAGTTTGAGTCCTTGGTGATAAGAAAAGTCATATTCAGTTGAGTCATAGAATCATGTACTTCAATGTTTATCCTCTAGAAATTTCAACATGTGCTCAAGGGGAGCATGGTTAGTATTCAGTGTTCATACTCAATTGTTCATATCTACAATGCTCAAGAGAGAATCCTTCATTCAACATTGGTCATCCCTTTTCCCTTGATGTCAAAGGGGGAGAGTAACTTGGTGTTTGAAAAATCTTGGTGCTTAGCTTGATGTGTCTTATAGGTATCTACAGGTTATGGTGACCAAAAGTGGTTTCCATCAAGTCCAAAGGGGGAGATTATTGGCATTATGACTATGTTGTCCTTGATGGAAACCTACTTGATGTGTTGCATTTTTATGGAAAACTACTTGATGAAGATGTTAATAGGATGTGTCTACATGTGACAAAAAAGGATTATCAGTTTAGAGATAGAATAATGATAAACATAAAGCTTGAATAAGTATACGTAGGAAGCCCCAAGAGTTAGCTCAACCAGTTAAAGCAGTGCCTTGTCATATGGGAGGTCATAGGGTCAAATCTACCTGAAAGCTCTTGGGGTCAGGTCAGTACATAGGTCGTGGGGATGTGATCCCCTTCGGGGTTGATCTGCCCAGATTTACTATGGATGTAATGACTACCCAATGACCAAGGGTGATCGTGAACCAACAGGAAAAAAAAAATGAACAAGTATACGTAGGTTTGGTGAAGCAAAGTCAAGTATACACAATTTCTATGAAGAAAATTCACATACACACATAAGTATGAAGAAGGAAATTTGTGTACATATTCTGCACCATGGTATTCTAAATACCAAGGGTATTTACCATGGTACTGAGCCCAAAAACAGACATTTGATCCCATCCAAGAATACCATTGGCACTAGTATGGTTTTGACCTGTGGTATTGTCTAAGGGCTAAGCTATGTAAGGAGATGAAGATCAAAGTGTATGGAGTGTGCAAGTGATGAATATTTCATGAATAGTTAGATATGAAGCAAGTGTGCATGTAATGGGCTATTATTGATTTGTTTTATCTAAAACTAAGTATGCACCTAGGAACTTGATGATGGATTAGATCCAATAGATCTGAGATGACAATTTTGATTATGGGTTGATTTGATCAGTGATGATAGTGTCTTGACGTGTGATTTTTTTGTGTATGTCGAGATCTGGGTATGTCTAAAGTTTTGTGATGCAATGAAGGTTTGTGCTATAATTACAGATCTATATGTGGGTTTGATAACCTGAAAGGTGCATATACATGCAGATTTAACATTGGTTAGTTGCATATCTATTCAGATCTGTATGCGGGTTTCATTATTGAAAAACGCATATACATGCGGAAATGTTTTGAGGAAAGTGCATATATAGACTAGGGTTTTTCTAAAAAACATGTCTAATCAGTTTAATCAGTCTTGTTGTGTTTTTATTGTATGTCGATGAAGTCTTACTTGATGATATGGGCTTAATAGTGATGTTTTGATTAAGGATTGATTGATTGAAGAATGATGAAGTTTGCTTATGATTGAAGGTTAGTGATGGTTCTATGATTATTTTATAATGACGCAATGGATCTGTGTATGATTTAGGATTTATTTCAGAGTTACAGGGGTTCAGTTTCAGGGTTAAATGTTTTGATATATGTACGTGAGTATGCTTCAAGGAAGTCACGTATACACTAGGGTTTGCTACAATAAGGTATCATATATATTCTGTTAGTTTATTGATCAGGGCTTTTAGATGATTCCTTAAGTTGATGTAGTATTTGGATTCAATATTAGTATTCTGGTTACAGTGATCTAACTATTATGGTTGTTTGAGAATAAGTTGATTCAGTTGTGTCAGATATTGGATGTTTCAGTTAATGATTGAGTGATTTTTTGTAGTGATTAGTTTCAATTTGATATTTGGCATTGTGCTTAAATGGTGGTAGTGGGTCTAATTTGAAAATATGGCCTATAGTTACGATTTGTTGTATCAGGTGGATCTAGTATGTGTAGGTTTTAATCCTGCACAGAAATTACCTGCATACAAATTCTAAAACATAGAAAAATAAACAATGTGAGTGCATAACACATAAAACACATATACACATAGATTTTCCCCTGGATCCCAAAACCTGGGACTACCAGCTTGATTTTTCATTACATTCCTTTTAATGTTACAATACATATTTATACATGCCGAAGCATCCAATACCAAGGACTGAAAACCATTGTGTCCAAAACCATGGACCAAAAAACATAGGTAGGTTCACTCAACCTAATATAGGGTCCAAAAAAAATTTCTCGGGGCACTGCCCCAAACCTTGTAGAGGGGGGCTACCCACCTCCCTCAAACCCCCTATCACCCCCCCATGGCACAATCGGCGCAACGAAGGGTGGGGCTCCTCCTCCCCTCTAACCCCCCAGTTCACTATGTAGGTTAGTTGTGGAAAGAATATAACACAACCCAATAGTATGAAAATTTATGAAACATGGTAAATGGAGGTTTTGATGATTGGAGCCTTGAATGACGAATTTGAAGCTTCCTTCGAGTGCTAGCTGGTAAATCAGATCAGGGGGTTGGAGCTCCCTTCTAGTGGGTGTTGGTAAATGAGATTAGGGGTTGAAGCTCCCTTCTATTTGGTACTAGAGAATGAGAGAATGTTGTAGCCTTTTGTAGTGGGTTCCTACATGTTGGTATGAATTTGTGCTAGTACAATATTGTAAGAAATATTTCTTTATACAAAAAGAAGATAGAGATGACATGAACGGTGGTTTTTCCCACATTGGGTTTCCACCTAAAATTCATAGTGCTCATGTGTGTTGATGTGTTTCTCATGTGTGATAGTTTATTTTGTTCTTACTGCACATAATTACAGTTTAATTAATGTTTAATGAGGTATTGATACACTAGCTCAAGTTAAACAAATGATGAATTAACTGAAAAGTAAATTTTACTAGATATAAGCTAGTCATCTACATAACAGTTGTGTACATATGTGGGTTCCATTCAGTAAAGGCACATACAGAAATATGGATGTGAAATTGAAAATTTTAATGATTTGAAAATATTGATTCCACACACCCCCCCCCCCCCCCCCCCCCCACCTCTTAGTATTTTTCCCAACACTATGATAGGCACTTATTTATTTCATGAAGTAGAAGAGGGATCCTGACCTATTGAGACCATAAGAGGTTGTCCCTTCAGAGAAGGATATTCATATATACCTCAGACAAACTTGTTAAGGTTTTCCCCCTCTCCTTACACTACTTGACTGAGTTGACAAGGGTTAACCAAAAATAAAAAATCAATTAGATTTGGAGGTACTAATTAAAAGTGCAAGCATCATGATTTCACCATGACTCTCTCTGAAAGGAACATATTTTCCATCATAGTATCATTGACTAAAAGAAATGAAAGATTCACATAAGGAGAGGGAATAGACAGATAACCAAGTGTTCATAGTAGCACAAGCTCCTCTTGAACTTCACCTTGCTTGTCTAAGAAGCCAAACACAATTCCATGTGAAAACTAACCTATTGTTGCAAAAACAAACAAACAAAGGAAAGAAGCAAAGTAAAAGTGAAGAAAAGTAAAGCAAATCAAGAAAATAAACAAGAAAAGAAGAAACTATTGCTTCTTCTAACTTAAGGAGAACATAGCCCAACTTACGTAAAGTGATACTTATAATGTAGCCATCAGCGCATTGGCTGGCCCATGTAGGCGAGAGCATGAATGTCAAAAAGGATATAGAAGCAACCAAAAAACAAGAAATATAAGTCAATGAAAACCGAAATGTTTAAAGCTTGAATGAACCCACAGAAAAGGAAAAACGAAAATTGCATGAGAGGCACTTTGCGAATGTACCATGGTGTCCTAACACATTGCAAGTCGAAGGAGAGAAAGTACACACTTTTGAAATTGAAAAACGAAAAAACATGAAGAAAGAATAAAATCTACGTTTTGCAACAGTGCTTGCTACATATGACTCCTCCAATGATCTAGTGATAGGATCGTATGATATAGATGGAGGATGCGAAAATGATAAGATATATTCATTTTCAATGTGAACAACAAAGTGATGAGGAGCCTAGAGAGATTCAACACATTTCTGACTAGAAGTGGAATTGAACTCAAGGCTACGAGAACTAAAATAACCATAAGATTTGGCTAAAGTGCCTAGAAAACTTGGGACTTTCCAATTCATCATAAGGTGGATCATCAAATACCGATGGCTTGGAAATATAAATAGTGGAAGAATCTGAATCATGATCGGATGAATGAATGAAAAGATCATGAAAACCATAATCAAAAAGTTCAAGATTACAAATAGGGGCATCCTCCTGATCTGACGAATCATAAGGGATGATGGAAAATGAGAAATTTCACCCTCTATGTTTCCAAAAAGATAAGATGAGAGATTGGGAGGACCAGGGAAGATAGATTTTTCCTTTCCGCATTCAAATGAAAAATTGGCATTCCACGTGTTTTGAAAACGATCGAAAGTATAAACACTTGGGAATGAATTTTCACAAGATGGAAAAGAAATGGTAGAATCATGGAAAATGTGAATATATAATGTGGAGGAGGTGTTGACGAAAGGAGGTCACCCTTCACCACAGATTCTTGTCTAGAATCCCAAACATACTTGTCAAAAATGATATCATTGGTTGGTTGTTAAAGACCAACTCCATCTAGAACTTGATATTCATGGCCATCATAAGACGATTTGAGATAGATGAATAAAACACACTGGTATTCGAAGGATTAGAGGGACCAAAGGATGGAGAATGAGGAGATAACACTTCATGACAACCATCAGAGTCACATTCCAACTCTGTGCAAAAAATCTAAGTAGGGTAGGAGGAGATGGTGGTAGATCAACATGTAAATTATCAACTTCTCCCATCTCGACCTACGAGGCTAGAGTTTTTTGATGAGAAGGGGATGGAGGGTCACTTGTGACAAAAACCTTGTTTGTCTTAGATTTAGAAGCTCTAACACCGAGGTATGTTTGGAGAGGTTCGAAATATTCTAACTTGTGTGGATTTTCAGAAATGTGTACAAGATATTGAAATATTCTAGTTAAAAATTCCCAATCAACTTCATCTTTAGGAAATTAAAAACAGTAATGAATAAAATGATCGTGGAAATCCTGCAGAGATTCATCAGTGTTTTTCAAAATTTTAAATTTTTCTTCTTAAGGGCTTTATGATCATAGAGATCGAAAGCATGGCCTGATTCAACAACAAACTTTTTGAAAGAGTGTATGGAGGATGTGGGAAATATTTGACACCATTGATTTGCATGCCCTTCGAACGTGAGAGAAAACAAGCCACAGGAAACATCCTCAGACTGGAAGTCATACCTGTCACATAAAATGAGAAAAGAAATTCCATGCCTGAGCAAGGTTATTCCACCCTCGCCATTGAAATTGAATTTAAAAAATTCATTTAAAATGTTCACAGACACTTACAAATTTGCAGAGTTAGAAAAACATGTTGGGGTTATAGTTTGGGACGAAGTCATCAATTGTGTGCAAAAATTCAACAAAGACTTCAAGGGCACATCTTGCCATCTCATCCTTCTTCTATCACTAGAAATGTTGACAGTTTTGGACCCGCCAACATTCAAGGGATCTCTCTGATATGAAGTCCCAACTAGACATCACACCGTTTGGAGTAGGAGTCCCAATAGTGCGTGGTATTGTAATTCCTTTACGACAGAAATGTGCAAATAAAATTGGGTAAGAGAAAGTGTGTGACCCTGTAGGGAGTCAAGTGTGATGCATGAAGGTTCCAACACATGAAGGTAAAAGGAAGTGCACCCCTTGGAATCCTGTAATAGTACGCAACTTGAGAGGAACACACAAGTGAAACGACATCACAAGCTAAGATGTGAAATAGTCCACAAGTTAAAGTGATGAGTTAATCCAATGACATGCATTCAAAAAGATTTATACAAATGCAAACAAAATAGTTCATAAGCATATGCATAAGTTAAATAACATACATTGTCAATACAACAAGAATAGTCCTATTATATTAACAATGTATGCATGAAAGTGTGTTGGCTCTGATTTTTTTACTATAAGTGAAAGTTCCATCCATACATACACCATTGATGACCACCAACCCCAATAGTGGAACATTACAGTCAAGAACACCTTCTCCTCCAAAGAATTATACTCGCTCTATGCTATGGAGAAGCCAATGCTCTTCACAATACTCCCAAGCTCTTTCTAAGCTTAAGACTAGCCAAAAGATTGGATCCGAAAACCATGTTCTATGAGTTATGAGGATCTATTTATAACAAGAAGGGTTGACTCTTCAACTCCCCTTTGTGACCTTTGGACTACCCTCATGACTATTCAACTTCTTCACAAAATGACATGTTACATTACATGGTGACTTTTCATATTCCAATATTGACACTTTGAATTTCACTTACAACATACTTACAAATAATATCACATTTTCCACTGGTGCCCATATAATACAAAATAGGGTATAGACAGCCTAACAAGACACAACACTATGATTCTGGAGTTTGGGGGAAGTCCAGCTCAGCAACCTCCACTCGCTTCTTCTCAGTCACATATTGGTGCCAAGCTTAGCATTGTGTGATTGTGTCCCCAAACTGCTTAAAGGTTTCTTGTTGGAAATGAACTCTAGCCTCCGTGGCATCTGGGTACACCATCTTGGAACTTGTATCCAACTCATTCTAAAGAATGAGTAGCATTTTCTTGACCTTTCCAGGACCACTGATAAACTTTTGCATGTGGTGTGTGTTCGGCTCCAAGTCTTCCCTAGTGGTTTCCTATCTTAGCAGCTCCAAGTACCCTTCAACCTCCCTCCAGACTTGGTTCTTGGGTTTAGTGTTGGTGATGAAATCGGTTGATGGGATCTTGTGTGTTCTCACCAGGACATCCAAACTACTGTACAACCACACATATGAGGCATGTGTGTTTCCAATGAATGAGGTGAGTTGCTTGTTTGTTTGAATCAACATTTGAACCTTCGCTTTCTCCAATTGTCCCTGTGGCTTCATATTATTCACTAAGTCAAGTGGGGCCCCTTTGAATTTCATTATCTAATCCTATACATAAGCAATGGAAACATGTATGTTTTTTAGATTTAAAAAAAAAAAAAATTCTCTACTGTTGTAGTCCAAGAAAACGGATAACTTCTATATGCATGGTGACAAATCTGTCATAGAGCTTCTGCATGGTTTCTCCAAGTGTTGATACTTCATCAAGGATCATTGTTCTCATCTCCCCCAATGTGGAAATTTCATTCTATGCTACTGCTCAGAGTTGTTATGCCTATTTCCTCGCAGCCTACAAGTTCTTTGCTAGTTGCTCATTTTTGGTCGTTAGATACTGAACATTTGATCTTGTTTCTCTTGCAATGTCCAAGCTGACTTCGGAAATGGAAGTTGGATGCTTCCTAGTGTTCGAAACTATCACCCTTTCTTTGATGAATGTAGGTGATTCTTGATCATATGGAAAGTTCTTTGTCCGTGCTTGTACAATCCTCTTCTGGAACTCATCGAATGATAGATTGTACACATCCATGACTAGATCATCATCAAGGAGAACAACATCTCCTTGCTCGGTTGGGGTTGGCTCTGCTACTAGAGGTGGTGGAGACTAAGGGATGACTTGTGGTTCTCTTGGCACCAGGTCAACATATTCATGTTGTGGCACCTATCCCAACTCCAAGTTTGTCACTTCAATCAATTTCTTAATCTGTTGAGCAAGATCCCTATCCTACATCGGTTCTCCTTCCTCTTCAACTACTGGTTATTCCAGCTCTTCAATCTATATCGTCATTATTTTCTCTGTCATTTCACCTTGCCTTTGTTATTATTCCTACTCTTGCTCTCTTCTCCTTCTCTCCTCCTTAACTCCTTTTCTTCCTTCATCTTCTTCCCTGTCCTGCAACTTCAATTATTCTTCTTGCAACCTCTTCTTTTCTCTCTTCCTCCACTCTACTCTCTTTGTCCTTTACTCCCTTTATTCTCACTACCAAAGCTTCCTTCATGATAAGAGGATATGCTTTCATTTTGCAGCTTTTCTCTCCCTTTGGACTGTCAACAATATTCCTCTTTCCCTTGCCTTGCACAAGATTGTTGCCTTCTATTTTTTTTGTTGTTTCTTTTGTAACTACTGTTGTTTGTGGAGAAACCTTAAAATTCCTTTATATATTGACCGATTCATTGAGTTTGAAGGAATTATACAAGTACCTCCAAGGATCCTCCCCTGGCCAATGAAATGTCACGCTAATCCACAAAAAGTAAACTCTCCTACAACGGTCCTTGCAAATACTATGGGGATCATACAGATTAAATTCCTTGCTGCCGAACTTGAATTTCACTATTTCCTTAGCCTTGGAATCTGCAAAAATCAAGTTCTTAATCTTTTATAATCCGATCCACAAAGGAAGAGTGGGCCATGGTGCCTTCTTCTTCATATGCATTGTTGCTTACAATCCTTTAGCGAGGTGGTATGATACTTCTTGCATGGTCAATTTGTCTGTGGCATACCTTTGTAAGACATGTGGAGGCTTCTCTCTGCCAAATACTCTGATGAAGGTGCCACCTGGTGAGGCATACCAACCTACAATGTCTACTATCACCTTGACTACTTCTCAAGACATGCAAGGTGTATCTTGTTCGAATATAACCTTGTATAGTGGGATGATAAAGTGGACAGTTATCCTTGCCATTAGTCCTCGATAACTGCGGTTGAAAAGAAAAATGAAATAGATGTTCATGGCAGTCTCTCATGGTGTCCATGTCCAATTCATGCTAGGGAACCGTTGTTGTGCACAGATTACATCCAGTAATTATGCGGACATATAGAACCTTGCTTGCTCATCCTTGGGCGGATTCTGAACCTAAGCTACATGGGACTTCAATTTTTGAGCCAATAGATCTGACCAGTTGAATGGCCTCCCATCACTCACCAACTAGGCCAATAAGACTTCTGACCCTTTAAGAAACATTTATGTTCCCTCTTAACCATATATTATGCAAGAAAAGATGATCAAGAACTAGTAAGCCTTCCTCAGGGACTTTGTCTTGCACAGATGGGTGGGTTTTTTCCGAAACTTCGATGGATCTTTCAACCAACACTTGATAATGTCTCTTGTGTTCACATAGTTGTGGGTAGCATAGAAGAGTGATTCCATGCACTTCACCAGCTTAGGTAAGTGATACATCTATTGAAAGTATTCTTCCCTGAAGGTGGCAAGCTTCTCCCTACTAGAACTTCTCTGTTATAAAACCACCTCACAAAAAGATAGAAAAGAGAGATCAACGCCTTAGAATTCAGCCTCTTTGAGGGGGCAACCTCCTTTACATTACACAAATGAACAATTCTTTGATGATTCAAATGAAAAAACCTCCTTTCTATATATAGGAGTCTATGGAGTCACAATATAACCCAGCCAACCTACCAATAATAATATAAAGCCAAAAGAATAACAATAGAGGGATTCTATGGGGCATAATAATAAAAAGATGGGGACAATAGGGACTCAACAATATTAAGAAGGGATACAACTACAATAGTAATGGGGTAATCACTAGTATTATAGGGACCTAACATGCCCCTCTCCTTCAAAAATTGTTGTCCTCAATGCTTGAGTAGTTCTAGATGCTCATGTATAAAATTTTCATCCTCCCATGTGGAATCTTTAGTGGATAAGTTCTTCCACTTGATGAGACACTAGGAAATTGATCGATTTTGTAGTTGTCGAGTTCTTATTTTTGTGACTGCTTCCGGTTCCAATATAAGTTTTCCTTCCTCGTCAAGTTCTAGCAAATTTTTTGAACTGGGAGCTTGTTGCCTATAACCTTCTTTAAACACAAAACATGGAAAACTGGGTGCACTTGAGATGCTACAGGAAGCTTCAATTTGTATGCCATAGTACCAATCTTTTGTAACACCTTGTACGAACAATAATACTTTGGTGATAATTTATTATCCTTCTTAGCTTGCTTGAGGGACATTTTTTTATATGGTTGTAGTCGTAGGAATACCCAATCACCTATATCAAAACTTCTTTCGCTATGATGTTGATCTGCCTGTTGTTTCATTCTATTCTGTGCCAACACGAGGTTATCCTTTAAGAGTTTGAGGACTTGTTGTTGATGTTCAATGTGATGTTCCACTGCTTGAACCTTATATTTTTCTCTTAAATATGATGTGATGGATGGTGGCTGATATCCATAAAGTTCCATAAATGGGGTCATTTTTGTTGTTATATGGAAGGAAGTGTTATACCACCATTCAGCCAAAGGAAACCATTTGACCCATTGTGTCTGTTTATCAGATACAAAGTAACGAAGATATCCTTCCAAACATTTGTTTACTATCTCAATTTGCCCATCAGATTGAGGATGATAAGATGAGCTATGAGCTAACTCAGTACCAAGATAAGAAAATAATTCTATCCAAAAATTTCCAGTGAAAATGGGATCTCTGTCACTTACAATAATCTTTGGGTTTCCATGTAGCTTTTGAATTGTTTCCATAAATGCACTAGAAACTGTACTGGCTTTAAATGGATGTGATAA
>APFE030409437.1:0-27340 GCA_000404065.3 Pinus taeda | reverse complement strand
TCAAGGATAGATGATGACTCTTGACCTCTATCAGATGGATTTTTTCCCTCAAAAGACTTCATGATCTGAAAAGAAAAAACATATGGGTGCGCGTTTGCCAAAAATCATTACCAAACTTAGCTGGCGTGAGTGTTGTTCTAGGACAGAGCGCTAATGGGCATGCCCCTTTTTGAGGATCTGAGTGATTGGCACGGATAAGTCACTGTGTACCTGCGCCAATGGAAAAAGGGAACTTTTAAGGGATAATTTGCAGAAGGTGTCTTCAGGGAACATGAAGTACATACTCAGGGGAACATAATGCAAGTGTTTTTAGGCTATGTCACTGCTCACAGGTCCCGGAATGTATCCTCCAATGTATGAAAACAGGGGTAACAGGGACGGTGACCAATGGTGACAAATTACTGTGTAACACTAACTTAGACTTAGGAAAACTTAATTAATTGATTAATTAAATCTAATAAATGCATATTCTCATGAAACCAATTTTGGGTATTAGCTAAAATGTGTTCTCTAACTACAAAGACACAATTTGAGAGAAAAACACATGCCAAGCTACACCAACTAACATGGGGCACTAGGAATTCATTAGAGGAATAGTAAGGGGGCGAAACCAAGGCAAGGTTCCTGGGTCAAGTTAGCTTTTACTGATATAATATTCCTAAGAGAAACTTTATGGGTTGATATTATATATATATATATATATATATGCCTATATATATCACGTTTGGACCATATGCGTATTTATGCGTTCAGCTCCTCTTGTTTTCACATCTCATTTCATTTGTACCTCATTTCTTTCTTTTTGGATTTTTTTTTGGATATCAATGGTTTTTGGGCATTTGCATTTTCTCCCTATTCCTGCTATCTCCAGTAATAGCCATAGACATTGATAAGCCACAACGATATAAACTCAGTAGGCCATCAGGTAAAATACCACTGAATCAGTGGGCACAACGTCCAAGTAGAGTATTTTTATTAAGCAAAGTCGAAAATCTTGGAGTCGTTCGCTACCATCTTCCCATTACCACCTGGAGTGTTGTTCGTCATGTTCAGAGCTTCCGGATATGAGCGAGCAGCATTTGTCCTATTCAGAGCATCACCCTAAGAGCTGCTATCATGAGTATTCCACATGCTAGCACCAATCTTGTCCGGAGTGATGCGAGCCAGGACGACAATGCGTTGTGGCTCCTCTCTGAAGGTGACAGAAATGGTGGCGATAATACAGGGGCGTTCCAAGGTGCATCTGAACTGGAACTAAGTGGAATGATAGGGATTCATCATTGGCACATAGTCATCAAGGGGGTGTTGGGCTTCTACATCACGCCGAGCCAGCCCTCTGGGCATGCCCTCTGCCACTGCGGGTGTTGGGATATTGATCCGTGCCTTGAGCAGTAGTCGAAGGCGAGGAGGAATCTACTTGAGTTGAGTGAGACGCGGAAAGTGAGGGAGGGCGAATTGCTCTCCCTCTACTACTTCCCCTGCGACTTCTCATTATGTGCCTCAAACGGGGCATATTTTCTTGGTGAATTTTGGTACATCAGGTGCTGGGAAGAGCAGGAGAAGGGATGGAATGGCTCATGGAGGCAGAAGAGTGAGGAATTTGATTACCAGAGGAGAAATTGAGTGTCGAAGTGGCAATGTTGTAGTAGCAAAGAGGGTTGTGTGAGAAGTGGGCACCTTCGATCATCTCTATGCAGCAGAGGAGCTCGCATCTTCTCCCTGTAGCTGTTCAAGAGCTCAGCTCTGCTGCAGCGGGGAGGCAGTTATAGGCCAAAGCAGGCAGAACAGGAGGAAGGCAATTTTCATTCTTCATCTTAAGGATCATAAGTATGTAGCCTTGGATTTTTTTTTGGATATCAATGGTTGTTGGGCATTTGCATTTTCTCCCTCTTCCTGCTATCTCCAGTAACAGCCATAGACATTGATAAGCCACAACGATATAAACTCAGTAGGCCATCAGCTAAAATACCACTGAATCAGTGAGCACAACGTCCAAGTAGAGTATTTTGATTAAGCAAAGTCGAAAATCTTGGAGTCGTTTGCTACCATCTTCCCTTTACAACCTAGAGTGTTGTTCGTCATGTTCAGAGCTTCCGGATTAGAGCGAGCAGCGTTTGTCCTATTCACCGTGTCACCCTAAGAGGTGCTATCATGAGTATTCCACATGCTAGCGGCAATCCTATCCGGAGTGATGCGAGTGAGGACGACTGTGCGTTGTGGCTCCTCTCTGAAGGTGACAGAAATGGTGGCGATAATACAGGGGCGTTCTAAGGCACATATGAACTGGAACTAGCTGGAATGATAGGGATTCACCATTAGCAAAGAGTCAACAAGGGGGTGCTAGGCTTCTACATCACGCCGAGGGCCAGCCCTTTGGGCATGCCCTCTACCACTGCGGGTGTTGGGATATTGATCCGTGCCTTGAGCAGTAGTCTAAGGCGAGCAGGAATCTGCTTGAGTCTCGTGAGAAGGGGACAGTGAGGGAGGGCGAATTTCTCTCCCTCTACTACTTCCCCTGCAACTTCTCATTTTGTACCTCAAACGAGGCATATTTGCTTGGTGAATTTCGGTACATTAGGTGCTTGGAGGAGCAAGAGAAGGGATGGAATGGCTCATGGAGGCAGAAGAGTGAGGAATTTGAGTACCATAGGAGAAATTGAGTGCGAAGTGGCAATGTTGTAGTAGCAAAGAGGGTTGTGTGAGAAGTGGGCACCTTCGATCATCTCTATGCAGTAGAGGAGCTCACATCTTCTCCCCGTGGCTGTTCGAGAGCTCGACTCTGCTGCAACAGGGAGGCAGTTATAGGCCAAAGTAGGCAGAACAGGAGGAAGGCAATCCACATTCTTCATCTTAAGGATCAGAAGTATGTAGCCACGGCTTTCTCCCATCATTAAAGTATTTCAACTTTTCGACACCATTAAAACGCCATAAATAATGGTGGTGAGCGTCTTAGTAGCAGCGCGGGTGGCCATGTGGCCATACCACTTGCCTGCCCAGAAGCGTATCTCTGTACCAACGCCATTAATCACTCCATTAATCACCCGCATCTGGGTATATATATATAGATTCTGAAATAAAAATATAATTTATTTGTATTATAGTATAAGATATTATAAAGCATATCCTAATATAAATAAGTACCTAGGTAATTAAATTACCCACTTAAATATAGTCAAAATTAAAAAATATATTATTTCACATCTCATTTCATTTGTACCTCATTTGTTTCTTTTTGGATTTTTTTTTGGAGATCAATGGTTGTTGGGCATTTTCATTTTCTCCCTCTTCCTTCTATCTCCAGTAACAACCATAGACATTGATAAGCCACAACGATATAAACTCAGCAGGCCATCAGGTAAAATACCATTGAATCAGTGGGCACAATGTCCAAGTAGAGTATTTTGATTAAGCAAAGTCGAAAATCTTGGAGTCGTTCGCTACCATCTTCCCATTACCACCTGGAGTGTTGTTCGTCATGTTCAGAGCTTTCGGATCAGAGCAAGCAGCATTTGTCCTATTCAGAGCGTCACCCTAAGAGCTACTATCATTACTATTCCACATGCTAGCGCAAATCTTGTCCGGAGTGATGCGAGTCAGGACGACAGTGCGTTGTGGCTCCTCTCTGAAGGTGACAGAAATGGTGGCGATAATACGGGGGCATTCCAAGGTGCATCTGAGCAGTTGCCATTTTTCTGGTATCTATGGAGATGATGGTGATGCAAGCAGAATCTGCCGACATAAGTTGTGGAACAGTCTCTTCGTATCTGAGTCAGTGTGTTGGATATCTTACGTTCCGCCAGGGGAAACCAACCCCTAGTTGCTGCGGAGGAGTGAAGAAGTTGGCAGGTCTGGCCACCACCACCCCTGCAAGGACGGCAGTGTACAGTTGCTTGAAGAGTGCGTATTCCCAATTCCCAAATGTTAAATCAATTGCTGTCTCTAGTCTCCCGAGCTCTTGCGGTGTTAATCTTCCCTTCAAAATTTCTCTACAGACCAACTGCAACACGTACCTTCCCTTCCCTCCCTTGTTATGATTTTAATTTCCATGTACCGTTTATCTCTGTGACTGTGATTTTTCCATTCTGATTCTAATTTTGTTTTGCTTTTGTTTTCACGGGTTGCAGGACCAATTGAAAGGCTTCTCGGTTATTGTTGCACTGCCGGATGCAAATATGCATACCTAGTACTACGTAGAATGTGGAGTTAATTAGTGTAGTGTTATTATCTTCTCTATGTATGGTGATCACTTTCGTTGTGATCATGATAGGAATAATGTCATCAAATATGATGAGAATTAAATAAAATGTATACGGACTTATACAATTGCGTTCATATGGAAATAATGGTTCATAATGGTTCATAATGTGTTTTTTTTCTTCTCCTTTTTAATTCTACTTTGTATCATTTTCTTTACTCTGTATCATTTATTTATATTTTCATGCTATATGTTTCATTTATTTATTCCTTTCACATTCGAAACAGAAATGGGCGAAAGCCTACCCATCTGGAAAGTTCTTGTAGATAAATCCTATTTTCAAGGATATAGAGATCTATTTTCAAGAGTTTGTCCACACTCTGGCTCAGTTCTTTGACGAGATGGGTGAATGGAATTTGGGTTAACTGAGCAATTCCAATTTAATACATTGATGATGAGGTTGGAGTCACTCAATAGCTGAATAGAACCCAAATTTTAGGGTAATGCAAATTTAAAGCAAAGAAAATAGTTCATTAGCAGCCCATGATTCTTTTTGCAAGAACCCTATAAGAAGCACTTGCTAATGGCTTTGGATTGTTCTTGTCCATTTAAGGTCTTATAAAATTCATATAATCCGATCTGAGAGGAGTCAGTGGTATTATTATCAAGTTTTTATCTAACCAAATGCCCCCACATGGACAAGGAAGGATGAGCTCTTCCAGGCTTTAGAGAATATAGAAAAAAAGATCACAGAATCATGTTTTAATAGTCATTGCACGTTAGATTAGACAATTAGATAAGTCCAAATAGCATTCTAGTTCTTTCCAGGCTCCCTGCAAGTACATACAAATTCTTTTTCCAAAAATGCAACATTGTTTATGTTAGGAGTAGCAGGGGCTAGAGTTCTTGCACTATATGATCAACTTCAGCTACTAGTTCTGAGTAAGTCGAACATGTCAATATTGATATGCAGCAGATGCATGGACACTGTTTGAAAAGAGTAAGTCGAACATGTCAATATTTATATGCAGCGGATGCATGGACACTGTTTGAAAAAATGCCTGAACGGGATGTGGTGTCAAGGAATATTATGATTGTTGGATATACAAAAAATGGGTATTGTTAGGAGGCATTAAGGCTTTATGACCGGATGTAATGGACAAATATAGAGGCAGATCATGTTACCTTTGCTAGTGTACTTGGTGTGTGTGCTGGCCCAGAAGCTCTACAGCAAGAAAACACAGTGGCTTATAAGATGTTGAAACGAAGCATATCCAATTTGCTTCAGAAGACAGGTGCAACAATGAATGATGTGCATGCATCAAATGACCAAAGTTCTACATTTTAGTTTGTGAGAATAACAATACTAAAATATTTTAGTCTTGCCATTATTCTTACATTGGCAAGATTTTGAATTTTAGTTGTTCAAGAGAACTATTTTTAGTATGTAGTATGTACTATCTATTTTTGATGATTGTCAATATGAAAAATAATTTGTCTTCCTTCCCTTTTGTTCTAATGTCTTCTCTCTCAATTTCATAGTCTTCCTTGATTGAAAGAGTTGTGGGTACATCTGATCCCTGACAATCATTTAGTTCATTATTTGATGGCCTTGAAGCTCCTAAACCCAATTTCATGTTGTTCTTCCCTGTACAATAAAAATGGTCACATACCAATCACTATTTCTTTGACAACAACAGTGTAAACACAAGAAGTAGCATAGAGAAAATGTCTTAAATTCAAGATATTAAAAGGGATGAATGCAAGGTTTTAGAGACAATTCAGATCGATCAAAAGAAAGATGCAGGAAAATGTGATATTTTCAAAGGAAAATGGATCATGGCCCAAAAGGGCCTCTATACAGAGACAAGACCTATCATATATTCAATGGATAGCTGCTCTCACATAGAATACTTGTAACAGAGATGGAAACCAAACTGTTGCACCTTGCCTTGTTTCAATTTTAACATCATTCTTAGAATTCGTAAGAAGCTGTGCACTTTTGTTTTGCAACGCCATATCATGTGAATTGAAGATTCACATTTGGTTTCATATATTATTGATCTATGAGGTAAACTCCCCTACAAATGCTCGCAACAAATTTATAGCATTTCGTTTGCAGGTATACATGAAAGGATAATTGCACAAATGTAGCCATAATTATAGATATGAATTTTAGTTTGATGATTTAATTCCATGTACCATGTTTAAGTCTAATTAGATTGTTCATATTCTTGAAAAAATGACTCTTGAGTTTTCATAGAAATTGGATTGATCATACACTGATGTCTAATCCTCAAGTATACCGGTTTTGTCTCTGGCTCACGGCGAGACATGTGAAAATTAATATTATGAAGCGACCACCTACTATACAATTTCTAATTATTTTGGCCTCCAAGGATTTTGCAGCTCAATATCAGATGTAATATCATAAAATCACAGGGGAAGAGCAATGGAGTTTGATTTAGATGTTTACAAGTAAGAAATATGACATAAAATCTACATTCTAGCTCATGTTCTGAGCTTGTGATGTTACTTCTAGCAACTATGATGGAGCTCACATAAAATTTTATGTCAAGCTGTTTTTCTAGAAACAAGTTATAGCAACACCGTCCATGCTTTTCAACAGATTGTGCGCCAGGAGGGCCTCTGTGCCCTCTTCAGAGGAGTAACAACGAATATTATGTTAGGAGTAGTAGGGGCTGGAGTTCTTGCACTATATGATGAGCTTGAGATACTAGTTCTGAGTAAGTTGAACAAGTCAATATTGATATGTAGCAGATGCATGGACAGTGTTTGACAGAATGCCTGAATGGGATGTGGTGTCATGGAATACTATGATTGTTGGATATACTAAAAATGGGTATTGTCAGGAGGCATTAAGGCTTTATGGTCGGATGCAATGGACAGCTATAGAGGCGGATCATGTTACCTTTGCCAGTGTACTTGGTGCGTGTGCTGGCCCAGAAGCTCCGCAACAAGGAAACAAGGTGCATGGCCATGTAAATAGATATGGGTTTGACCTAGAGGACCCTGTAGGGAATGCTCTTCTTACTATGTTATGAATGTCCTAGCTTCTACACATGTTTATTATTTCCTACATTAGTGTTCCTTTGCCTTGATTTATAGTATATTGGAAAAGGTTATGAGATATTTTACAATCTTAAGCCCAATGCATGCCTTCTCATATAACTATCACATTGTCCAAGATAAATTAGTTTGTCAGATAAATTTTGTTGGGTGAATTATGTTAGGCCAGGTAGAATATGCCATGCATAGCTTCTCTTCAAATATTCTACACGTAACCTTAAATAACTATGCTCGAAATACCGTCTATATCAATGAGATGTGATCGCATGATGTGTCACCATTGGCATACCACCCAGCAACACTGCATTATGTAAATTGCTAGCAATACTATACTCAATGTAACCCCTATTTGACATTTTTTTGTAAAATTATGGCCGATATGAAGAAATGAATCAGGGAGAAATTCAATCTGTCTTATGAAAATGTCACTTTCTATCCAGGTATGTTTTTGCTATGTATGCACCCTAGATTACACCGAACATAAACCGATACACATCAAATATTTTACTAATCCCCTCTACTTTTGCATTTGTCCATTTTTCTCTATCAAACATGTGCTTGTCGCAGAAGGCAAGTAATTGCTTTTGCTTGTAGTCACACTATTTTGTATGAGACGATTTGCAATTAGCATTACAATAATCAGTGCAAGAACACAGTCCATTCGAAAAACAATGGAAACAATTTGCATCTCTTACAACAATTCCCTTCCAGGTGATCATTGGAATGAGCTTTGTGGCATTGTGGCAACACCCTCAAATGCGAAGGTTCTTGGTAATCTGGATAGCTGATCTAGGCATTTGTTGATGATAAAAAATAAACACCAGTAAAGAAACAAAATTGCATAAAATTTGGACTTCTTTCTTCTATGCTATTGTTTCTTATGTCATTTACATAAAAAATTTACTTGTTTCTTCTATGTTATTGTTTCTTATACCATTGCCTTATGGCGTTTCTTTTGCAACAAGTTGTGCAAATGCTAGTATAAAATATTATAAATCATATTCTAAGATAAACAACTACCTACGTATTTAAACTACCCATTTAAATATAGTAAAAATTAGAAATTATTTAATTTCAAATAACTATTATAATATTTTATATATTTGATTTCAAATATAACTCTCTTAGATTTGCTTTCAGCTCTTTTGTCTTTTTATTGATTGATTCACAATCATACATTAAAATGTTAATACACACTCCAACCAGTGTTTAAAGATAACATTTATACATCCAATAGCTAATTATTTTTAATAAAATTTATTAGCAATTATGATTATGAAATATATATATTGTTATATTATATGTATTTTTATAATACAAGTTTTGTTTAAATATAACTCTGGCTTCTATATACATTCTTAAATAAAAATATAATTATATTTATATTGTAGTGTAAGATATTATAAATCATATTCTACTATATCAAATTAAATTTAGGGGAATATTTATTTTAAATAAATTATTACAATAATTTATATACTTCATTTCAAATATAACTTTCATATATATATATATATCCCGTTTGGACCATATGTGTATTTATGCGTTCAGCTCCTCTTGTTTTCACATCTCATTTCATTTGTCCCTCATTTCTTTTTTTGGATATCAATGGCTGATTCGAAGCTGTTAATAGTGTTGGGCATTTGTATTTTCTCCCTCTTCCTGCTATCAGGTAAAATAGCACTGAACCACTGGACTGGTGGTATGAGGAA
Source organism: Pinus taeda (assembly GCA_000404065.3). Lineage (NCBI taxonomy): Eukaryota > Viridiplantae > Streptophyta > Pinopsida > Pinales > Pinaceae > Pinus > Pinus taeda. The sequence goes on along the minus strand of APFE030409437.1, from coordinate 18,343 downwards.
ATATTTTATTTGTATTATTTGATTAACTCAAATTTGTCGTTTAACCAAAAGAAATGTTTAAACAAAATTCAGATATATCATAAGAAATTTTTAAACTAATAGTAAAATTGCTTGACGTATGTCTCTAGCTGCGTGCCCGTCTGCTTGCTGCCGTTATCAGAATGGAGAGTGCGTCACATGCTGCTAAGACGCAGTTATATCTCAGGCTGCAACCATGGATGTAGTTTGCCTGGGATTTAATTATGACATGGTTTTCTGGTTTATGGTTAAGGCTACAGGGATTTAATTATGACATGTCTGGGCCACTATGATACTTGATTTGTGACATATTTGGATTTAATTATGACATGTCTGGGCCACTATGATACTTGACTTGTCACATATTTTAATGTTTATTTTAATTCCTTGTTATTTTGATGACTAGTTTATTAAATGTTTTAATGTTTATTTCTGTGTTCACAGACAATTCTAAATATTTCATTTTAGGTATGGTTTTCTATTTAGATTAAGGGGTTTTGGAACTGTGAAGTGAAACTAAATAATAGTATAAATTATTATTATAAAAAATATGTATAATTTATTTTTTTAAATTTTTAAAAATTTGTAAAGATTAATTTTAACTTTGATTTTATAGAGGTTGAAAAGATAGATAATGCAAACTTCTTTAAGAGTCTAAACTAGCATTTGCACCACATGTTGCAAAGGAAACATTGTAAGGCAATGTCATAAGAAACAATAGCATAGAATTTTGTTTCTTTACTCGTGTTTCCTTTTTATCATATGTTATGTTTCACAGAGATTACAATGGAATAAGAAACAAATGCATAGAAGAAAGAAGTCAAAATGGAATAAGAAACAAATGCATAGAAGAAAGAACTCAAAATTTTATGCAATTTTGTTTCTTCACTCCTGTTTCCTTTTTATCATATGTGGTGTTTCCTTTTTATCATATGTTATGTTTCACTCAGATTACAATGGAATAAGAAGTATGTTCAAAGTGAAGGTAATGCAAAACACTTCACTCCAAAATATTTATGAAAATTGATGAAGGAGCATATGCAATTTTGTTTCTTCACTCGTGTTTCCTTTTTATCATATGCGGTGTTTCATTTTTATCATATGTTATGTTTCACTCAGATTACAATGGAATAAGAAACAAAAGCATAGAAAAAAGAAGTCCAAATTTTATGCAATTTGTTTCTTCACTGGTGTTTCCTTTTTATCATATGTGGTGTTTCCTTTTTATCATATATTATGTTTCACTCAGATTACAATGGAATAAGAAACAAAAGCATAGAAAAAAGAAGTCAAAACTTTATGCAATTTGTTTCTTCACTGGTGTTTCCTTTTTATCATATGTGGTGTTTCCTTTTTATCATATGTTATGTTTCATGGAGATTCCAACCAGTGTATGTTCAAAGAGAAGGTAATGCAAAACACTTCACTCCAAAAATTTTATGAAAATTGATGAAGGAGCATACCCAATTTTGTTTTTTCACTCATGTTTCCTTTTTATCATATGTGGTGTTTCATTTTTATCATATGTTATGTTTCACTCATATTACAATGGAATAAGAAACAAAAGCATAGAAAAAAGAAGTCAAAATTTTATGCAATTTGTTTCTTCACTGGTGTTTTTTTTTTATCATATGTTATGTTTCATGGAGATTCCAACCAGTATATGTTCAAAGTGAAGGTAATGCAAAACACTTCACTCCAAAAAATTTATGAAAATTGATGGAGCATCTGAGCACTCATCATTAAAGGAGGAATCCGAAGCCGAGCAAGGAATTATAATAGACATAAAATGATGGAAGTGATAAGTCTCTTGAAGACTTGAATTAAATGTAATCTGCCATGTATGCGATTAGTTGAGAAATTTGAGGAAAAGATGTGATGGATCCTTCACAGTAATCTGATCCAATGTTTCCTTATATATATATATGACGAACCTGCGTGTTCAATGGGGGATAGAGTGATATAGGTAGATAATAGAGAGAAAGGATAAGGTACAATATAGTCAAGGGAGTGACTTGTTTCTAAGGCTGAAATGCCTTAACCTATATTTTTATATTTCTGTATGTATAAAAAATTAACTCAAATTATTTTGTATTGATATTAATATCATTTTTAATTTAATTTAATATTTTTTAAATATTATTTTGAATATTTCTGAAAAGTCTGAACCAGGTAGCCGCCCAAACGGAGAAAAGTGGGAAGATAGATTTACTGAGAAAATGGCTTAATTCGTGCATTTCATTTACGATAACTATCAAGTATCGGATCAAGAGAGCAGACTTATGTGGTAATCTGTGCTAATATCATAGTATTATGCGGTATAATATCATATATCATCATAACTCTGAAAGTGTATAGTTAGTGACTGCAAAAACCGGCCCAACAACATCAACAATTCAATCAAACACTGATATTTATTAATAAACTGTATTCTCATGATGGAATTCAACGGTATCTCAAAATGGAATCCAAAGAAATACTTCTTCATTCATATGTCATACATGAGGGTTTCCAGACACCGTGGGAATCAGATGAACAATTGGGTGACCAAAAAATTCCACCTCCTCCACTGGTCCAACTATGTTGGAGAATGAAATGCTTGTGTGTGAGATCATTCTGTATGTCATAGCAGTGGCCGCCTATCCGCCATTATCATCATTAACCCCAACTTTAAATTAAATAATGATAATATTACAGTAAGTTTCATGAAGATGTGTATATATTTTCATACCTTGACACCTGCAAGCTTCGTCACTACTTTCACCCTTGCATAAGTTAAAAGTGCTTCCATGGATAATTTCTTTTTCCTTGTCATGGCAATTGCCGCGCGAGCATAATCCAAAGGATTTTGTTGCTTCACCATGGGAAGCTAAAGGATCACATACCCTAAGTGATTCCCCCACCTTGCTGCTCCATCTTTACCAGATTTCATCATTTCAGCTAAGTTTTGATGTCAGCTGCAGCCTCCTTTCACAATTCATAGATTTTAAAGAACTTCTAAAAAATAGAGAATTATTGCAAAGAAAGAAGCTATAACTGGAAAAAGTAAGAGGGGGAAGAGAATGAGTTACATGGAGTCCTGGAGCAGGCCTTGTATTCACCAAAACTGCTGAACGCACTCGAAAATTCGATGGAAAATGTTGCTTACCATCAAATTTACTGTCTTCTAGTTTTGATTTTGAGATTCCCTTGGCCTGGGCCTCTCCAAGTTAAATAGGGAATTACGAGATTCAGAAAAATAATCCTAACCAACATTCAACGAATTTATTTATAAGCTTCTAAAGAGGGAAATTGATATTTTATAATCATAGAAATTATTGTCTCATTTTCTAATCCTAGAAATTATTTTGTCCCAGGACCTTCCAATACCAAATATGCATTGCGTTTGCCAGAGAAAGAGAAAAGGAACCAAAAAGAATAAAAAGGTCTGCTGTTACAGACCGAATTCGCGTTCTAAATACCGTAAGATCCCTGCTGAAGTCATCGCTAGCATAACATCATTTACCGTCTGCGATTCTTTAACAACGTCAGCATTCAGCCTGACAGCTCAACCATCCAAAATTTATAAAGATTTAAGATTTACAAGGCAACAGATGGCCGAAGACTATAAAGATTTAAGATTTACAAGGCAACAGATGGCCGAAGACAAGTAAAGTCTAGGATAGAGAGACAATGAGGAGCCATACTTATCCCGTTTACAACAGCCTTGATAATCTTGAAATCTCCTAGACTCAGGGTCGCGTGTTCAATCTTCTTAGGGCTCGTTTCTACGCCCGGATATCCCTTTATTGGTGTATGGCTATCCTTAATACAGACAACTGTTGCTAAAAAGTACATCATGTCCACAATAGTGTACCAGATTACAAGGAAAAGATTGTAGATGATCATGATCAAAGGTCGCACATTCAATATTTTCCAGCTTTCGCCGTTAATGAGCCTTGTGTTAGATTTTGGAGTTTTGCGTGGGATTGTGGGAAGGGATTGAGGATCAACAGCCTTTCTGGTAGAGGCCAAGAAAAGTGACATGAGAGACATTCCCTCCCCTAAGGAATGATGTATTCTAAAGATGGCGCTGGACTCTGGATCCTCCCATCTAACGCGCAGAAAATGAATCTGCCAGAGCAGCCTGGGGATTCAGGGGAGGGGCTTTTGCCAAATTAGTTACATATTTCTTCACAAAATCGAGACTGCAATTGTCTGCCCGGCTCGACAAACGGGACTGTAACATGATCAACCATATTGACATGAACAGTCAACCATTTCAAAACCCCACTTTTGTCTTCCTTCTGCAATCATATAAATAATCAGTTACATGTTAGCCTAAAGAAAATACTAGACAGAGTACGCATGTAAGCCATATATAAAGGATTTTAATTGAAATAACCTCCACCTCTCTGCCTCTGCCTCTCAAAAAAAAATACAAGCACACCTCGGCCTCTGCCTCTCAAAGAATACAAAAGCAACCCTCTGCCTCCACCTCTCAGAGAATACAAGCACACCAGGCAGACAGACACACCAAACACAGATGACAGACACACAGACATAACAACATAGACCACACCACATTCATAGACACACAACGTGGAGCTCCAAACATACAGACACACGAGACTAGACCACACAATGCAGGAAACTCTGAGAGTAGGAGAGGCACAACAATGCCAATGCCAATATGAATTTAAAGATTGAATCGAATTAAAGCAACCAAGGTTCTTGACCGTTGAGATAACTCGTTTGACACGCTGGTGACGCGTTGCCTGGGTAGCGCACCAGAGATGACTACAGGCTTGCCATGGTATTGACCAATCAGTCTCACTCCTGGTAAGTATTACAACTTCTCACATGGCCACTCATCCACCGACCACTCACATGCTACCTCCGTGGGCCATTTATGCTGACCTGCTGAACGCCATTCTCTCATTTGCCGGTTCTCTCAACCAATGCCATTTCTCTTGATGGCTCTGTGCCGTCCCTCTATCCTATCGCGTTCATCTCTCATGGCACTCATGCCTCATGCCACCTTCCATGACCTTGCATGGCTCTCCTCAGATGAACGTTTGTGACCCTTCGTGGCATCACTTCTCACGTCCTCTTGCATGCAGCACACCACCTGTCTCCATTTCAGACATCCCCCTCCGGCTATAAAACTCTTCTCCCTCAAGGATATCCGGTTTCCTTCGGCCTTGTGCCTCTGTGCCTCAGGTGCAGGGTGCACACTCTCTCCTGCTTCTGGTTATGCAATGTGCTCGTTTTCCATCGCTGGTCACATATCCTTCATGCTCCCTCAAGTCTGCAGTCTATCTCTCGGTTGCTGTTACTCCAAGTACGCAAACCATATTTTTTCCTTTCGGCTCCTCTCTGGTTATTTAGCGAATATATCATATCTGTTATAGCATTATCTGCATTCATCATATATAAAGGTTTCTGTGCATTTCATTATGTATTTTCTGGTTTGCCATTACATATGGTGGATATCCTTATGGATTAATGGTTTATTCTCGCCATGCGTTTTCTCTCGGCCCTCATAACCATTTTTTCCTGCACAGTATTTGCATATCTTTGTTGGGTTATCATTCGTCAATTGTTCTAATATGTTTAGGGGTTTTTTTAAACTTCTGGGGGGTTTCCTTCGTCTATACAAGCCATGCTCTGATATGCGTATACGCATTGGCCCTTGGTGGTGTATCTTTTCTTGTTACTGTTGTTGCTGCTTGATATGTCAGGAGACTGTATCTTCATAGCTACCCCTCCCTGATATTTTTCTTCCACTGGTACCAGTCTCTTCTCTGGTTTCTTTTTTCATGCCCGGATTTTTTTTTCCCGGCATCGGATCTTTCCCGGCCTTCTCAGTCAAGTGACCCTCATTACTCCCCATTATGATTTGCCTGCTATGGGATCTCCCCGGATTTCTTTATCTGGCTTTCTGGAATTTGTGTTGTACTTCATCGAGCATTTTCTTCTATTGAAAGAACATGACGGCGCTGTTATTCCTTGTTTTCATCTACTTTATTAATTCGTTGTCCTTTGATCCCTTTCTCTCCTGACCGTTTCGGAACTTTCCTCCCCCCGAGACTTCTTTTTGCTGTCACCTTTTTCGAATGTCCTTATCTAGGCCCTCCTCATCCAGGAATCTTCTTGCCGTCACCTTACGCATCCTGTCAGTATTCATCTGTCATCTGACTTGCTCATCTGCTCCATTTATTGCTCTGCTCCATATCTTTCATGGATTCGACGTCCGAATCATCTGCCACGGAGGCAATGGTTCGGGCTGCCATTCTCGCTGAGGAGGCTCATGCTCGGCCACGTCTTTCCTCACCTACTCGCTCATCGATGGACCGAGTCACCATCCATCCATCCTTCTACCAGTCTGCTCAGATCCCGAGCTTTGACTCATGCAAGCTCGATCCTCCTCCTGTTCGACCCAGAACCTACAACAAATCCCATGCCCCGGCTAAATCATCTGCTCCTCCGCCGGACATCCACATTGAATCTCTACACCTTACTGAACATATAGATAGTCTGCAGAAATTTGCCCTTATCGGGCGTTGGTACTTCCCGTGCATGGAGGAGCCGGACATGCGCCAATGGATTGCTGATCGATGGAAGCCTATCATTGGATATGCTCCCATCATATCTCACCTTATGAAAGACTGGTTCTGTTTCCACTTTATTGATGCCGCCGATTCTGATGCCATCCTTCGAGCTCCTTGGGTATATAAGAGAAGTTTCCTTGCATTGCATCGCTGGTTCATTGGTTTCGACCCTCTCAATAACACTCCCTCTCACAATCTTATCTGGGTTAAACTCCCAAATCTCCCCCTGGAGATGTGGTCTAAAGAGGTCCTTGAAATTATTGGGAACTCTATCGGTCATTTTGTTTATGTCGACCCATGGTGCATTGGTGAGCGGGACAAGAGAATCGCATGGATTCTCATCGAACGTGCTTATAGGGGTGGCTACCCTGAACACATTGATATTTCATGGTGTGGTAGGCGTATCTCTCAGCGCCTGGATTTCTGGGGTGTCCCATTCAGATGTGCCGCCTGTCATAAGACAGGCCATCTCATTGTTAATTGCCCCCGCAAAGATGCTCGCCGTCGTCGTCATCATCTTCCCTCTGTGCTGTCCAGACGCCCTCCCCCCGTTTCAGATCCTCCCCTTGGCCCACTCCCTCATGAACAAATCCCATCTCACACGCCGCCCCCTCGACCCCCCTCTCATCCCCGCTCTCCTTCCCTGCCCTCCGCATCCATACCTGAACCATCAAACGACCCCCCCATCCGGTCTCCATCTCCCATCCCGATTGGAGACATTTACAAGGGGTCCCTCCCCATTATTATCTCATCTTCCACCCTCCCACATAATCCCCCATCATCATCAAAAAAAGGGAAGGAGCCCATCACCGTCACCCCTGTAAATTCCCCATCATCATCGCCCGCCACCCTATTTGATAGTGACATAGATATGCTCATGCATCATAAATCGATAGAACTTGAACCTCTTACCATCCATAAACCTTTCCATCAGGCCACCCCATCCATCAGCCCGGCGTCGGGAAGGAATATTACTGTTAGGAAGACGACTCGTGGTGGTTCGCGCCATTTCCGCGGTCATCACAAACTCTCAGATCCAGGTATCAGGGCTCTCTCTCTTGTTGATGTTCCGGTCATCGAGTTGGTCACTCCACAATCTCAGCCTCTTAGAGTAGACATGGCTGGTTCTCCTGTCCAATGATGGACATTGTTTCTATGAACATTCGAGGGCTGGGGGCAGGGCCCAAGTATCTTGCCTTAAAGCATATGTTCCTTTCTGCGCGGCCTAAGATCATCCTCATTTAGGAATCTATGCATGACCGTCTCTCTTCCATTACATATTTCAGAAGAATTTTCCCCTCTTGGCATATCTCGGCTATTGACGCCTGTGGTCATTCTGGTGGTCTTGTTGCTCTATGGAATCCCCTATGGATCCGTGCCTCGGCATATAAATGTTTTGCTGGTATCCTTCTTAATGTCTCCTTTCGGGGTCTCAGTACGTCTGTCAACATCCTCAATATCTATGCGCCATATAAACACAGATATCCTTTTTGGGACAGATTCTTTACCTCGGACATATGTGCATTACAACACTTGATGCTTGTTGGTGATATGAATTTCACCCTTGATCTTGATGAAGTTTGGGGTGGTGGCAGGCATATGGATCCTTTATCAGATTATCTAAAAGCTCGCTTTCTGCAATGGAATTTCATTGATATTCCTCCGTCCTCATCATCCCATACGTGGGACAATGGACGCACTGGCGTTTCATATATAGCCAAACGACTCGATCGTGTCGTCCTTCAGGCGGATATTATTAATCATCTGGGCCTTCCTACTGTCTCAATTGGCAATGATTCTATATCCGATCATCATCCCATATTCTTCCAATGGAGGCAGAAGATATATGGTCAGCACTTTCCTTTCAAATTTGACCATTCCTTTATTGAGGATCCGGAATTCATTCAAATGGTTTCATCTGCTTGGAAGGAGTCGATTATATCTGATCCATCTCTCTCCACATCCTTTCATATGCGAATGGCACATATTCGCTCCAAAGTGAAATCCTGGCAGACTGCCGAAAAAAGAAAAAATCGGATAGAGCTTATGAATATACAGAAGATGCTTGATCACATCCACTCTGCTCATGATCCCAATATCATGACTTTCCATACGAGGATTCAGATATCAGATCTTTCCCGCAGGAAACTCCAATTATTAAAATTGGAGGAGTCCTCATGGCGTCTCAAGAGCCGGGCTCTATGGCTTCGTCTGGGTGATAGAAATACTAAATTTTTTCATAGATATGCTAATTTTAGAAGACAATCCAACGCTATTTGGCGGATCAGTGATGGAAATGGAGGTTTCATATATACTCAACAGGATATCTCCAATGCGGCTATCGACCACTTCAAATCTCAATACAGCAGGGGTATGGGATGTGCCATACATGACATTCTATGGGGTATCGAGCTATATCCCATTATGTTCAACGAATCTTGCAATGATTCCATATATCAGCCGGTCACAGAGGATGAGCTTCTTAAAGTTCTCAAAGCCTTCAGCAAGGACAAATGTCCTGGGCCCGATGGATGGAATATTGAATTCTTTCTTTGTTTCTTTGACATTCTCAAACTGGACCTATTGAATATGATTGAGGAATCCCGTATTACAGGGCATATCCATCCACATACATCATCTACTCTGATTGCCCTCATTCCCAAGAAGCGTGATGCCGACACCTTCTCCGACTTTAGGCCGATTTCTCTATGCAACATCTCATTCAAGATTATTTCTAAGATCATTGCTGAACGCATTAAGGGTATACTGGCTATACACCTCTCCAGAGATCAGCACGCATTCCTCAAAGGGCAGAACATCATGGACGCTGTTGCTTCTACTCAGGAATGCATTTTTTCAATGTTCTCAAAAAACATTGACGGGGCTATCCTTAAAATAGACTTACAAAAAGCCTATGATTGCATAGATTGGGGATTCATTCGATGTCTATTGGCCCGCATTGGTTTAAGGCCCAGCATGATTTCATGGATTATGGCTTGTATTGAAGGCGTCAACTATGCCATCAACATCAATGGGATTCCTACACCTTTTTTCTCTGCTGAAAGGGGCCTCCGCCAGGAATGCCAGCTTGCTCCTATAATCTTCATACTTGCCATGAACTCTCTCAGCCTCCATATCAATAAATCTGTGGATGAACACAGATGTTCACCCATTCGCATCAATCGTCATATATCTTTATCCCACAATCTTTTCGTTGATGATATTCTCTTATGTGCTATGCTTCAGCAACAATCGTGGCAATGTCTTTTTGACATCATATCCAACTTTCAGAAGGCCACTGGCCTCATCATCAACAAGCACAAATCAATATTATATTACAATGGAGATTGTTCTGAATTGATCACCAACATTGCCGATATGTTCGGTGTACAGACTCTTTCTATCCAGAACGGCATCACCTACCTTGGCTTTCAGCTCAAGCCTCTCTATACGTCTTCCGATTGGGAATGGTTGGTTCAGTGATACTTCAACAAAATTTCATCCTGGGAATTTCGCACTCTATCTTTGGCGGGTAGATCCACACTCTCAGTTGCGGTTCTGACGCATCTATTGGTTTACTGGGCACACTTATTCTATATTCCATCCTCTATCATCCGTCGTCTCAATCATCTCACTGCTTGTTACATTTGGGGTGGAAAATCCATGCAGCACAAGATCCACCTAGTAAAAATAAAGGAGATATCCATTCCAAAACAACAGGGCGGATGGGGCATAAAGGACTTAAGACAATTTGGTTGTGCGCTGATATGTCGCACCTTATGGAGAGGTATATATGGCACATCACCATGGAGCAACATCATTCGACAAAGATATATGAAAGGTAAAAGTATCGCTTTCTGGCACAGGAAAGGTTCCATTGGCATTGGGTCGGGATCTCCCATTTGGTGCAGCATGAAGAAAATCGAAGCACTCTTTCTCTCCTGCTTAAGATGGCAGCTACACACTGGTTCTAATATCTTCATCGGCCTGGACCCACTGATATGTGGTCACACAGACTTGACTATTCCAGGTGAACTCATATTACAGTTTCAGCATCAAGGCATATTTACATGGAACAAATTGATCAAAGATTGGCATGGATTCACCCCGATATGGATGGAAAGCAGCGATCTCTTTCTAACGAATCCGCTGGAGAGAATGTGGAAATCTATTACAGACTCTTTATCTGCTGGTGGCATACACAGACATGGCTCATCAGATCAACTCCAATGGACTGTTTGCGATTTTAGACGCCCTGTGTCTGTTCGCGACATATATACATTCCTATGCATGGACAGATCTCCATACTCACTTCCTACATTCCCATATATATTCTGGAAAGCTTCATGTCCGCCCAAATATATACATTTTGCATGGCTGGTTTTCTACAACAAAAATCTAACATGGGAAAATCTCAGGAAGCGCTCATGGCATGGACCCAGCAGATGCTCTCTATGTGGCAATGAAGAAGAGACTAACCTTCACATGTTCTTCAAATGTTCATCCACCCATCGAATCTGCTATGTCTTGGCCCACAATTTTGGCTTTTCTCTAACAGATTTTGATTCCATTAGTGCAGCTATCATATGGTGGAGCAGACAGAATGGAAACAGGCGCTTTCTCATTCTGCTATATCTATGGATGATATGGAAATGGCGGAACGATATTATCTTCAGAGGCCTACATATGCCACCAATTTTCATCATCGACAGCATCATGGCCCTATGGCACACGACTTATGGATCCAATTGATGGCTCCATCCTTTTGCTATCATGCATTTGAATATCATATAATATACCTTCATACAAAATATATCTGAATGTCTTTCTGCATAATCTGATATACATATGTCCATCCGACTATATGTTATCCACATATACCACATATATGCTCATGAGCATCACAACATCTGATATATATTTTCTCAATATAATATTATGCTTTTTTTCTTCTGAAAAAAAAAAAACTCGTTTGATAAGCAGCGCTAATTATCTCTCGAACCAAGATTCATGACCATTGACGTAACTTGTTTGATAAGCAGCCCCAATTTTATCTCGAAATTTGCTTTCATATACTATCAAGTTTATTAAGAGCGGAGGGCTGGGATTGCAGCGCTACTTATTTCTTAGATAGTTGATGTCAATTCTGCTTGCAACGGAGGACTCACATTGCAAAATGTGGAAAGATGCTTCAGCTTTTACAGCTAGACAACACAGCACAATCCATGTGATGTAATCAAAAACAGAAAGCTATAACTGGATAACAAACCAAAAATAGAATCCACTACCTTGTTACTTGAAATAAATTTTAAAATAAAAACATGTAGATATAAAAGAAGGCTCAAAGCCCTTTTTCATGTCATTATAATGACATTTACATATCTTAATTTAAGAATTAAATAATTGAATCGGATTAAAATAATCAAAGAGCCCTCAAACTGTTGGGACAACCTATGTGAGTTTTCTCTTCTGATAAGCATTATGAGTTGTCTTTTACATGCTGTTATCACAAACTACCAATTCAAAGGAGAGGGTTGGGATTGTAGGATGTGGAAAGATGCCCCGTCCAATGGAGGATGTATCCACCTTTTTTAACTAAGCAACAAAAGCAAATGCAGGCTATTTCTACTCATGTCAATTGACAATAGAGGAAAATGTAGAAGGAAAATCCCAACTATGAAACCTTGCCATCTTTTGAAGTTTGTGAGTGATGTAGTATCCATTATAGATGGCTTTGGGATCTTGCACATAAGGTCTACCAAGGAGGTTGAATTTGCTCTACATTGCATCTATATTAAGGCTTTAAACCTTCCACAACCATATTATTATGCCTAATAAAATTTGATATCTACTCAACTATTAATATATAATAGGTTTAGCAAGTATGTTTATGCATGAGTTGACTCATATAGTAGAATTTGAAGCCTATAACTATTTTCATGGTGGAAAAATTTTACCTTGTTCGTGCTTAAGTATATAATAGGAAGAATGTGTATGGTACTACCAGTTTCTTTACCATATTCACTTGTGAGTGAGCAAATTTGGCATAATAGACACTTTAAATGATAGACATGTTTGGTAGAATTCAATAAATTAGTGGACACTTCATACACATACACCCTGGAACTATTACAATTTTCTATTTGGTTGTCCCCATATGTGGGGAATTCCTTTTCCCCTGAGAGGAATTAGAGCACCTAGATTTATTTTTGGATTAGATTAGGTGAAATGCAATTTATTGGAATCAAGGAAGGTAGAAAAACTTGGTTTGTGTTTATAATCCCCTTAAGCTTCTTCTTGGCAAAGGCCTAGGGTACAAAAAGGTCCTTTGAATAAATGTAACCAATTAATATGGCAAGTCGATTAGGGGATTCAACTAGATTTCCTTCTCTTGTTGCTATGATTTGAAGCCCTTGCAAATGTTCCATAACATAGAGAGCATCTTGATGAAGCATGTAGAGGATGACAATAAGGATGTCATCTCTCATGGCATTATATCATGGATTTGATGAGAGATTCAGTCTTCTTTTAAATGTCTTGGGGTAACATCTCTTGAATTGAATTCTTAATTAATTTGTTGTATTGTAAAAATTGAAAACCTAAATTCACGTCTTAGGATAATACTCCCTATTGTTTAATGTTGACTCTTTCCATTTAATATTATATTATTATTAATCTTCACATTTTAATGTATTGTATCTACGTATATGTATAAAATATGGTACAACCCTTTACTCAATGGTGCCACTATCACTAGATTCCCATGAACAGATCATTGACGCCTTCAAATTTACTTCTAGCTCTTGCCTTAGTGCTTTTTAAACCTTTCACACTGGTTTTATTATGCCAATCTTTTACTCTTAATTTCCATTGTTAGTTTATAGAGTTCAAGAAATTTCCTTTGTATTATATAGATATGTTGGAAATTATGTATGGGATACAATTAATTCTTTGGCACTGTATCGGATAAAAAATATTTTCTATGTGTTTTGTCCATATTTATGGTCTGTTTTGCATAACTATGTTGCATTCATGAAGATCAATATATGAGTTGTTAGGTTGAGTTTTAGGTCCAAGCTACAAATAGGGAAAACACTGGATTTCCCCTTAGCAAATTTATGTTTTTCTGCTAATTTTTTCTATAGTTCAAGGTATATGTAACAAGTAACTCTTTGGCATTGTCATGGATAGACTTATTTTTTCCCATGTGTGCAACATGCTTTTTTGGTTTTCTACTAGGGGCTATGTTCTAGTTATGAAAATCAGTATATTAGTTTGTTGTTTCAACTTTCAATCACTAAAATTGTTAAGATAGATAATAGTGGAATTCAAAGATGCACAAGGAAGAGCACATATATGGGGATACAGGAATGATATCGAGGGAGAATATTTAAATGGCTAAATATCTTGCAAAAGACTAATCTGTGTGGAAAAAAGAATAATGGGAAAAATATATGGAAGCAGACATAAGGAAAAGAAGGATTTTCAGGAAGGTAAAGGTATAATGAGAAAATAGGCAACTTGTGAGAATCCAATTAATGCATATTAATTGAAGATCCTCTAGGCCATGTATGGGAAAGATATTGATTGCTTTAGGAAAAAATCTTCGCTTTACGAGATTTGCTAGAAGAGAAAGAAGTTTTCTTCTAACATCCCCAAACCACCTTGCTAGGGAGATACCACCACCCACCAACACTAATATTATAATCACTACTTATAACATCTCCCAGTCGTTTCTCTAGGGCGATGCTAACACCCACTGGTACTGATACAATAATCACTAATAAAATATACATAGCATGACAGAATAACAATATATCAAGCAAGAAAAGTAATATCCATAAACAAAACATATGCCTTAAAATATATTGCAAATACTTATCTGATAAAATATGTCGATTCACTGCAGACCTTATATGTACAACCGAACTATCTAACACACTTCTTCTAGTATCTCTACTGCCAATCACCCCCAAGATAGGACCATGAGTCCATAAGCACAATGGCTCACCTAACACCAACTATGGCACATAACTAGTATTGAACATGAATAAGGCGATGTTATCAAACTCTAGTAGCCTCCAAATAATAGTTTCACATCTACCATCAACCTACATAACCTAAGGTAGTACATCCCCTTCTTAGCATCTACAATCCATTGAGTTGTGCCACTACCTTTCCATGGGATTCCAACTCGGCTAACTAGGGATGTCTCAAATTCATATGGCTTCTAGGAGATATTGCTACACATAAGGGTATCCAAGAACCCTCCATGTTGACACAGGGACATTTGCCCCTACACTTCTCCCTAGAATGAGCACCATAGTCATCCCTTAGTAGTCTTTAATGGAAAGAAAGGATGAATACCCATTACCATCCATTTACCTTTTATTTATAGCTTAGTATAAATATTATTATTCTAAAATATATTATAATATTATGATATATATTAATATCAACCCATAAAGTTTCTCTTAGGAATATTATATCAGTAAAAGCTAACTTGACCCAGGAACCTTGCCTTGGTTTCGCCCCCTTACTATTCCTCTAATGAATTCCTAGTGCCCCATGTTAGTTGGTGTAGCTTGGCATGTGTTTTGCTCTCAAATTGTGTCTTTGTAGTTAGAGAACACATTTTAGCTAATACCCAAAATTGGTTTCATGAGAAGATGCATTTATTAGATTTAATTAATCAATTAATTAAGTTTTCCTAAGTCTAAGTTACTGTTACACAGTAATTTGTCACCATTGGTCACCGTCCCTGTTACCCCTGTTTTCGTACATTGGAGGATACATTCCGGGACCTATGAGCAGTGACATAGCCTAAAAACACTTGCATTATGTTCCCCTGAGTATGTACTTCATGTTCCCTGAAGACACCTTCTGCAAATTATCCCTGAAAAGTGCCCTTTTTCCATTGGCGCAGGTACACAGTGTCTTATCCTCGCCAATCACTGAGATCCTCAAAAAGGGGCGCGCCCATTGGCGCTCTGTCCTAGAACAACACTCGCGCCAACTAAGTTTGGTAATGATTTTTGGCAAACGTGCACCCATATTTTTTTTCCTTTCAGATCATGAAGTCTTTTGAGGGAAAAATCCATCTGATAGAGGTCAAGAGTCATCATCTATCCTTGACATCTATCCTCAGTAGCTTTTCGGAGATAATGTCGATCCACAATGGGCGTCCTGGTGCATTGAATCTTCCTCCCTTCTCCATTTATAAAAGTCTGTCCTCATGCATTAGACAAGGAGTTCTGGAGTAATGCTAGTTGTGATTATGCTTGTCTGGAGTGATAGTAAGAGTCTTGAAGCATAGGGAGGTTATGCTGCCGGAATCCTGAGAGAGAGAAGGTCTATTGCAAGGAATACATAGCTGCTCCGCCCAGCCAGAGAATAGGTTCAACGTCAGAACCTTGGTTGTATCTTTCTCTGCCTATTATTCATTAACAAACGACTGCTATTATGGTTCCAATCTCATTGCCTATTATGATGTTTGATTTATTTCCTTTCTAACTGAAATATAGTTGTACTTTGGTGGATTTTATGCTTGTAGTTGTCTCGGTCTTTGCATGTGCAGGTGTCCGTTCGCGAGGATCGCTAGGATTGTGACTTGCTGAAGCAAGGGAGCCGGAGGGTCAACTCTACTTCGACATTTGCGTTGGATTCCAGGTTGGTCTTCATAATCCACCTTTTAGTATACAACTAGGAACTTGCGTAGCAGCGTGAATTGATTGTTGCTAGACCCATTTTGGGCTAGTGGGATCGCCTCTGTCCGCAGAGGGGATTTACATGTTTAACAATTTGGCGACTCCACTGGGGAGAAGCTATTTGGAGTTTGTCTTGCATGTTATTTTTCTCTTGCTTGCCTGAGTTAATGAGCTTTCTGGGTCCGTTTTAAAATTGTTATTTGTTGTTTGATCCTTCTGAGCATTGTTGGCCCAACCCTGGTTTGTCTCGTTTATTTTTTGGGTCAACAAACGCGGTTGGCGCGTTTTTTCCTTTGACAGTCGCGCCAGTTGGCGCATGTTGCACAACAGAAACTCGCGCCAATTCCTGAATAGCGCAAGTTGAAAATTCACAGTCGCGCCAGCTCTGTGAATTTTTCCAATTTGTTAGTTGAAAGCTCTTAAACTCGAATTTTTGTTTTTCTATATCTTTTGCAGCTTCTGGAAGTATGTTAGACCTTTGTGTGACTAGTTATTACTTTTATCCTTCAGTTGTTTGCTTATTTCTATCGATTTTGTATCCTAGCGCTAGAACACCTAGTGGCTTTGCGTGTCGAGCCTTCTATGGGAAGTTGTGGTTTGATAATCCAGTCAACTTTTTGGTTGTTTTCCGCACTCATCTAGTGGTTGTGAAAGTTTGGTATTCTATGCTTCGAGTGATTCACTTCTAGCTTGTTTGGATTTTTCTTGACTTCATCTGAACTTAGATCACATGGTTCATTGAAAGTCTTTGTCTTCTGCCTTGACTTTTACAGCTGCTGGAGTATGTGGGAGTCTTGTTTGACTGGTTTTGAGTCTCTCTTTTGAGAAATTCTTAATTTGATTTCCTTTGATCATCACTTGAAGGTTTGTCTCAGTCTCTTCACAATTTTGCATCTTTTTGCTTTTGTTTTTGCAAAAAGAAATTCCCCCTCATACGCCGGGGGGCGGGCTAAATTGGGTATGAGTGTTAATCGCCTTTGAGTATTTTTATTTTTTCATCTTTGGAAATCTCACCCAATTTTCTTGATTTGCACTTGACTGGTTCTTAGATTACATTAGAATCATTTTGTGTTTGAGAATTCTCTTGCATAGATCACACTTGCATAATCAGAATCCTCATTTGTGCATATATTACGTTTGCACACTTTTCAAGTAAATCGTGCATAAATTACAATTGCATAGATTACCTTTACCCTTTGGGTGTTTGCCTTCTTCTATCGATTTCACATTTCTAGCCCTAGGGCATCTAGTGGCTTTGTGTGTCGAGCCTCACTTAGGTGTTTTTGGTCTTCTATTGGGTCATTCGACTCTCTAATTGCTCCCTTGCATTTTCTCGGTGATAGTTGAAAGTGTTTTGGTTGTGTTCCAAGCGATTGCCTTCCTCCTTTGAATTCCTTTTTGTCTTGTTGAGCTTAGATCACATAGCTCATTAACCTTAGTTTTTCCTCTGATTTGGAAAACTGCTTTGGTGTCTTGGGGACTTTGTTGTCTTTTCATCGAGCGATTTTATTTCTTTTGCTTGGTGTAGCTATCTCTCAAAATAATTTTTTAAGTGCTTTGTGCCATTGAAAAGAAAATCAAACTAGTATCTTTTGCATTTAATAGTTAAAAGGAAAAAAACATTTCGTTGATTTGTGTTTTCAAAAGAAAAGTTTCGTTTCCTTACCATTAGTTGCATTAGGTTGTTTGATTGCTCGAGGTCACTTTGTTTGATTGAAAAATTCCTAACCTTCTCATAGTTAGAATTCATCGAACAAAATGATGTTCTTTGGCATGTAGTTTACATCTAAGTAATTCTTAGAGATCATACAGTAGGACCTGAAATCAAAACTTAATTCAAGATCAACCGTAAAATAAACCAAATTTACTTAAAAACGCATTGGAACTTAACGCAAATATCTAGAGTGTTGTATAGGTAAATCCCCTCTACGGATAGAGGCGATCCCTACTAGCCCAACAGGGGTCTAGCAACAATCGAACAATGCTACACCGCAGGTTCCTAGTTGTAATTAACAAGTGGGTAAG
>APFE030409431.1:54556-80408 GCA_000404065.3 Pinus taeda | reverse complement strand
TTCCTCATATCAATTTTTGGAATATGGTGGGTCTTCGATCCAACATTAGAGTCTATGAAATCATGATTAACATTTCTTTTGTTCTCATCATGAGTTTCCTTTACTACCCTTTCACCGCTAGTAAGCATTTCTTGTAGAAACTTTGTTAAATCTGTCTTCAAATCTTCCATGCCTATCCTCAAATCTTTGATGCTTGTCTTTAAACCATCCATCTTAACTTCTACATCTTTCTTTAAACCATCCATCTTAGATTCTGTTGATTTTTGTGCAAGTGACACTTGTTGCACTTGGTTTCGTAATTTTGATATATCATGTTGCATTTCTTCCTCTTCTTCACGAGTCATGCTAGAGCTTTCAGGTTGCCTACTAGGTGTTTACATTTTCTTTCCTCGGGGCATCAATTACTGATAACAATGCTTTACTATGCCCTTTTAATTCCTTCAAACTAATTTTTAAAACCAAGCTTATGAAAAAAAAAAAAAAACTACACACCTTTTTCACTTTGTAGGAGCTCAATATTGAATCTGATGTATCTCTGTAATTTCAGATCATCTAGTTTTAAAATTGCGACCTACAGTAGCCCTCTGCATCCTCTTTCCAATTCGAGTAGACTGATCCAAATTGGATTCTTGAGGGAAGAGTTATGCCAAATCTCCCACGGTGACCTGATTAGAGACTAGTTCAGTAGAGCGAACTTGTACGACGTGGCACGAGTCAATGTTTCGACCTTTGGCTCTAAAAACTATATAGAAAAAACTAGAGTCCGTTCTCTTTTTGTACCTTTTTATGAAATTTCAATATGATGCTCAGAGAGAAAGTTATGACGATTTTCCCCAGGTCACTTGTTTGGAATGTAATTCAGGAGTCTGCAAAAATACCAACTTCCTCAGATCATATCACCGTAAATATAGTGTGAAAAGCTCTAAAATTTGGACCCAAGATTCAATGCGATGTCTTCTCAAATGGGTTTTTTTTAGCTTCTGAAACATCGCATAAAAAATGTTATAATGAAAATGCCACGATGACCTATTTGGAGTAGCGAAACCCTAGAATCGAAAGCTCTGATACCAAATTTATGAAACCAGATGAAGAAAAAGATAGATCAACGCCTTAAAATTCTACCTCTTCGAGGGGGCAACCTCCTTTACATTACATAAATGAACAATTCTTCGATGATTCAAATGACGAAACCTCCTTTCTATATATAGGAGTCTAAGGAGTCACAATATAACCTAGCTGACCTAACAATAATAATATAAAGCCATAAAAATAACAATAGAGGGATTCTATGGGGCACAATAATAACAATATGGGGACAGTACGGGCACAAAAATATTAATAAGGGGTATAACTACAATAGTAATGGGGTAATCACTAGTATTATAGGGACCCAACAGAACCCCACATATCATTCAAAGACAAAGCACATTGATGTTTATTATCACTTTGTGAGGGATATGATAGAAGACAAAAAGGTGTTGCTAGTAAAGGTGGACACTTTGAAGAATACTATAGATGCATTGACAAAATTTTTGAGCTCTAAGATGTTCTCATGGTGCAGAGAGACAATGGGCATCTCAGGGCTGGAAAAATGACTAAGCAATCTTGTGGCCCCCTATGGAAAGAAAAAGACAAGTGGGAGAATGTTTGGTTGTGCTATATTCTTTCCACGACTAGCCCACGTAGTTGACTAGGGGGTTAGAGGGGGGGCAGAGCCCTCCTTTGTTGTGCCGATTATGTAGCGGGGGGGTCACAGGGGATTTGAGGCATACGCATAACCCCACTTTATGGGGTCTGGGGCAATGCCCTAGAAAATTTTGGTTTTGGATGCTATGTTAGGTTAGGTGGACCCACCTATGGTTTTGTGCATGATTTTCGCACATGTTTTTTGGACGCGATGGTTTTATAGTCCATGGTATTGGATGTGATGCTTTTTGGTCCATGATATTAGATGCTTTGACATGTATAAATATGTATTATAACATTGAAAGGAACATAATGAAAAATCAAGTTGGTAGTCCCAGTTTTGGAATCCAGGGGAAAATCTCTATGTATATGTGTTTTATGTGTTATGCTCTCGCATTGTTTATTTTTTGAATTCGTATGCAGGTAATTTATATATGGGGTTAAAACGCACATTAGAGAATGATGTTTCAGGGAATTTTCTACAGATGTGCGTAGAGTAGTCTATAATTAAACCACGATATGCCATAATAGAATTACTGTAATAACACTCAGAAAACAAGCGTTTGGTTAATATATTCATTTTATAGGTCAGTATTAAGATATTGTGACAAACATTAATATATTATAGCATTCATATTACATGGTGTTTTTTCCATTGAATGATGTGAATAAATTCCATGCGTTGAAGGAATTTCATTTATGACAATAAAATCATTATAAATCAAAGGTATGGTATTTCAACCACCATGTTCTAGATGTGGGAGTATTTCTTTACATTATATTAAAGAGAATTTGGTTATCAAGCTCGACGCATCTTGGATTTAACAGATCATTTGTGGATAGAGTGCTCTTGAATTATCTTGGTTAATGGATGCATTTAAATTCTTGTAAAGGTGCATTTGACCAACCATTATAATATGAACTAGGTTGGAATAAATGGTTGATTATACATTTCATTTGCAAGATATGGAGTATATCATGTGGCATTCCATGTGAAGTGAATTCCATCATGGAACAAATATCCTTCCACCAATCACATGGGCCTGAAAACTCCATTGTCAATTCGGTAGAGACTGCCCCCCACAAATTTAAATTAGCAATATTTTCTAAAAAATTATATTATTTCTAGAGAATTATAATGCGTACAATACAATATTGACATGGAGGCAACGTTGTATATTGCATGTTTGGTCATTGGTGTGTTGGTTGCATGCGGTGTGTTGAACCTAACATGAATTGAACACTGTTAGTAATTCAATGTTGTCAATATATTATATTTTTGCAGCTCTTAAAAATATGGCGCTTCATTGGGCAGTATTATAGAAGTGCATTGTGGGATTGAATAGGTAGTATATAGTGTTGCAATGTGGCTCTTGTAGGTTTTAACCCCGTACAGAAATTACCTGCATACGAATTCCAAATCACAAGAAAATAAAAAATGCGAGAGCATAACCCATCAAACACATATACATAGAGATTTCCCACTGGATCTCAAAACCGAGACTACCAGCTTGATTTTTCATTATATTCCTTTCAATGTTACAATACATATTTATACATGCCGAAGCATCCATACCCATGTACCGAAACATCGCGTTCCAAAACTGTGGACCGTGAAAAAACCATAGGTAGGTTCGCAACCTAATTTAGGGTCCAAAAAAAATTTTCTTGGCGCTGCCCCGAACCCGTAGAGGGGGGCTCCGCCCCCTCCAACCCCCCCCAGGGGGGCTGCGCCCCCCGTGACCCCCCGCTGCGCAATCGGCGGCGAAGGGGGGCTCCGCGCCCCCTCTAACCCCCCGGTTCACTACGTAGGTTAGTTGTGGAAAGAATATAACACAACCCAACAGCTCTATGTGAAATAACATTTTTAACATTTCACATGGAATGTTATGAAATGGTGAAAGCCAAGAATGTTGTATAATTTTGTATAAAGGGAACCCTGTGTACGATTTAGGGGTTTGTGCCCCAATAAAAAAAATTGTCTCATTGATAAGAAGATTATAGTGTGCAGAATTTGGCAAAAGGAACAAATAATTAAATACCAAATGTTGTTGGAATATATATGCGAATGAAGGATCATTTTTTCAACCACCAATATTTGAGGAAGCTTGGCAATTATTTTGGTATGATCAACAACAATGTCCAAGAATGTTTCAGCACTTGACATGTTGGATGTACGAAAGGGAAACTTCCCCCCACACTCAAAAATATAGAGAACTAGGGTCTTCTGTGTGGTCGACATTGCTTCTGATACATAGGGAATCCAATACTCTTGAACATATGTATGGTCCGACCTGCTAGATGGAGTTGATGTTAATTTATACTTGAATGATTTTTGCAAAAACTTTGCAGTTGAAGTTACCACCTTGAATGAGAAGGATATTGAATTTGATATAATTGGGATTGGTGCATCCCTTGTGAAATCCTTTCGACACATTCTATTGCAAAAATACAAATGATGGTTTCTCTATCTTCACAAATCTCATAATTCAATAGAGGAGGCACATAATGAAGGTGTGGACATAGTCATGGTCATGGAACAAAAGACAATTATTATGTATTGGAAATTTTCATATTAAATTATTGATAGGGGTTAGAAGCTTCATATGTTGGAAGAAAGGATGTTAGCACTGGAACAAAATGTAGGGAAGATAATCAAATTTGGTGTTATATATGAACATATATTCGACCACTTGAAGAATCATATCACTCCCACATGCTTCAGTGTGATTGAAGGGAATATTATCGAATTTTCAGCGTTGCATGCTCCAATTATGTTAAGGATAAAATTAAAATTATTCTTTGTTCATGTTGTAGATTGACTATTATAGGCATAATTTTTTTATTTTTGAATCTCACAAAATCCTTGATATCTCAATGCTTTGTATAGCTTCCTTGTGTGTGACTTCTCTTACACATAGATGCATTGACTATATGGATGTGAACTTGTGCATCTTATGAAGGAGTATATATGTAATGTTTTACTAGATCGCCAAGTGTAGTGTTGATATAATTTTTTAGTTGTATTGGGTTATCCGCCCTAATAAAATATGTTCACCTATTTGTGTTACAAATCAAACAACATAGTCATGTCAAACATTGTAAAGAAGATATTTTAATATATTTGATGGGACCAAATACTTAAATGTAGTCACATCAGGAACCATGATAGTGGGGTTAATGATAATTATTGTTTGAGTCTACATGCCATGCTTCTCTAACATAGTTACATTTGATAATAACATTGAAATTGACAGCTTTGGCTTGGCTATCCAATAATGAGTACCAATCATCATTGAACAAAATATTTAGTTTAGTTGTTTCTCCTCCTCAAAGAATGTTGTATGGGGTCTCATTCTTGAGAGTCCACGCTTAATTTAGAATCCAATATCCATGACTGACCGAGCACCAATTTTGGACTTAAATCTCAACGAGTAGCAACAATTTTCTTTAATGCATTTATAGATCTTGTTTACAACTACCCAGGTTCAAAACACATAAAAAAATATTTAAAAAGGTTAGCCTCACCTTAATTCCAGGAATGTGTTGAAGGATACAACGATAGTGATTCAAGAAATAGAAGTAAGTTTGTTGAAGTTGCCAATAAGAGCGAACAAGGCCTAAATTCAGAAGCATTATAAGGATTTTGGGTGATTCTATTTTGTTGTTCCATAGTTTCCTCATGCACTAATGTTTCAGTGTCCATAAGGGTGAACACATCCATGGAATTCTCTTCCTAGACTGAATTTCTTGGTGATTAAGAGGAGAGTTCCAAGGCCAACTATCATGGATATCGAGAAGATTTGTTTTTTTTGAGACATGTTTTCCATGATAATCACATCAAAATTTATTTGTCAATGTGTTTCCAACTATCCAATGTGATTCATCATTAGTAAAATATTCATTTGTATGACGCATGGAGTAGAGTCCCATAAAAAAAATAAATAGGATTTTAGTCGGTTTTATTAGACATATCACATCTACATTTGGTTGAATAAAACAAGAAATGGCACACATCAAGCCTGGTTTACAATGTAACAGGAAATTGTGGGTCACATAAAAACTCAGTCACTAACTTGGTATCCGAAGTCTGGACCTAAATATTTCCTTTGGAATATATCTTATATACAATATTGATGCCAATGTGTTTTCTTAAGTGCTTCAAACCTTTTGAAATGATGGGTTATGCTAATTTTTAAGTGTAATAACTTTGAGAAAATGGGATTCTAGCATAGTTAGAGTTCGGAAGAATTGGTGACATTGAATTATAATAGAATGGAGTTGGTAGTGAGTTTCACAGTGAATTTCAATTCTATTTAAACACCTCAATACTAAATGATTTCTCATGTGCATGAAAAAAATAATAAAACAAATATATCTGGAAATTGGTATTGAGCAAAGGTAGACCTTATCTTGTACCCCTTCTCATTGCTGTCGAAAGCGGACGTAAGAATATTTATGGAGCAATAAGGAGAACTGCTTCTCAGGAAAAAAGGGAGACAAAATTTGTTTTTCCATCAATGCCAAAGGGGAATATTGATGGCATTGTTGTCATCAATGGAAAAGTAGGATTAGCATGGAAAAGGAGAAAAAAATTAGCAGCAAGGAAAATAGAAACATAGTAGTAGCAACAAGCATGTATGGTTGTGATCAAGGCAAAGAAGCAGTGAGAGAGGAGAAAAAATGAGATGAAAATGGAGAAACAAGGAAAGTAAACAGTAAAATAAGAGGTGATGGTAAAGGAGCAACAAGAAGTAAAATAATATTTTCTTATAGTTGTAAACAACAAGCTATGCTTGGTATTCTTGGTGAAAGCAGAAAAAGGAGCAAAAAATACCTTGGTGGCTTTGCAAAGTATTGATTCTTGCATGTGTTGTGTATAAGTCTCATTTAAAGACTGATTTGTTGGTGAAAATGCTATGATGGAAGGTAATACTCCATGACAGCAAAGGCCAGGCAATACTCCAATCCATGACAACAAAGGAAAGGTTGCTAAGATAATGACATGAAGATGTTGTGGTGCAAATCCAAGGCAGAGGCTAAGCTGTTGCAGAGATTTTTTGTGATGCATTAAGGTAAAATATTGTTATTGATCATGAGTAGTGAATTCTGAATTACATAGTCATATGTTATTCCTAAAATGTTACATGATGTTGGCATTATGTTGATGAATTTAATCATTACATTTGCATGAAAATAATGTTGGGCGGAGGACTTATTTTTTTGTTCTAATATTCAAAATATGAAGAGTTCGGAAATGAATGAGTGGAGGGAAAAGAGTCAAGTTTGTTTATTTCATATTCTTATGTCTGATACAAATAACCAACAATATATATATATATATATATATATATATATATATATATATATATATATATTATTATATATATATATATATATATATATTATAAATAAGATATGTTGTTTGAAGGAAATATAAGTTATAGAGTTGGACAATGTTTGAGAGTTGATTGAGGTGATATGCATTAATTACCTGGCACATGTGAAGCTTATGTAAAGGAGATTTGAAGGGAAGAAGAGGTAGAAGTATCATTTCAAGTGGTAAATTGATAAATATCAGGTTAGAGTATATTGAGGTAGGAGACTCCAGTGTTTTGTAACCTACAAAAAACATATTGGAGTTGGAGCTTCCTTGCATGTTGCAACTTGCAAATAATTGAGGTAGTAGGCTCATGTAGGTTTGAGCCTACATAAAATATTTTATAATAAGGGAGTAGGAGCTTTCCTTTACATCATAACAATAATAAAATCATTGTTTTCTTCCTTTATGGGTTTCCACTTATATCTAGTGTCAATATGTGTTGTTATTATGCATTGATGTGTTGTTTTGGTTTGGTTATTACTTGTTGTTCAAATATTCAATATGATGGTCATTGTTTGTTAAGATTATCATTTAATATTTTAGTTAATGAGATTAACCAAAATTATTTTAATGTCCATGAATGGACTAAACTGGTTCTCCACCGCCCTCTTAGTATTCTCAAGTTCTCATCATGTTCCCTAGTTGATGGTAGATGATTCATAATCAATAGTCGACAAGATTCAGTAAGAAATAATATTCATCTCACGAAGATCACTATTGATTCTCCATCTCATGCATGCACAAATAATAGTGTTTAATAATGAGATAAACAAGCTCTTGAGTTGTCTTTTCACCTCTTTTATGATATCAGAGTGCAAAGTTCTTTTTTGTGATGGTGTGCAAGCTTGTAGAGCCTCAACTTGTTTGTTGCATGCCATTGTTGTGAGGCATCGATAGGACAATATTATGAGATATGAGGGCACAATTGTTACTGCTGTAAGAAATGAGAACATGCAGTAAGGGTTGAGAACATGTGGAATTATTGAGGATTTATTGAGTGAAAGTTGCAAAAGTGTTGACTTCCTAACAAAGCATTGGAGGAGTCATTGTAAAGATTTTGCTACTGTAAATATTTCATGTTGTAGAGCCTCCAACCTTGGTATAATTATCTTTACTCTTGTTGTTCTACAATATAAACTTTATGACACCCTGCTTAGTTGTGAAGCTTTTTTTTATGATTAAAAAAAGGAGTAGATATTTTTTAATGAATTATCTTATAAATGAGTAATTCGGGCAGATGAGTATTATTAAAAGAGAAATACGAAGTAAAGTATAAAAGTAAATTTAGTGTGGAGTGATAAGTTTTTTATAATATTTTTTTTAAAAGTGGTGAGTAATATTAAAAAAAATAATAGTTTTCTTTTTAAGATGAAGTTTATGATAAGGAGGTTTTATTTATGGTGATTGTGGTGTTAAATTTATGAAAATAAAATTCCATATATGATATTTATGGTAATTATATTTAGACATTTTTCTTAATGAAATCAATTTGGATTTGGTGAATTTGGGTGCATTTGGCTTTAGATTTAGTGGATTTCATTTCATTTTGTTAATTGAGGTTTTTAATTTGTCATCATGTCATATATGTTGGCTAATACTTATTTGAATCAATCCACTAAACTTGATGGAGGAAATTATGTGAATTTGAAATTCAAGTTGGTGACCATTTATAAGGTTATAATCTATGGTTAATTTTGAGTGGGGATGAGCCCAAACCAACTATTGAAACTTCTGTTCTGGATTGGGAGAAATGAGAGACAAAAGAAAGGTGTTTCTGTGTATGTCTGTAAGGAAAATAATATTCCTGACATCAAAGATTGTAAAGCATCCAAGTAAATGTGGTATGTGCTCAAGGTTTTGTATGAAACAACAAATACAAACTGGATCTTGTTTTTGAAGACTAAGATTTTATCTCTAAAAGATGAAGCAAATGATAATATAAGAAATTTCATATACCATGTCAAAGATTTAAGTGATAAGTTTACATATCTTAGTGAAAAGGTGTCTAGTACCAACTTAGTCACCATCACATTGAATAACTTAGTTCAATATTATCAAATTTTTGTTTCAAGTATTTTAGCTAGAGAGAAGCCCCCTACGATTGATGAATTGATAGAAATTCTTCTAAAAGAGGAAAGAATAAAGATATTTGATTTGGGCTCTAGTAGTTTATATTTGGAATTGGTAGCCAAGGGTAAACAACCATATAGAGGTAGGCCATGGTACAAGAACAAAGGAGGAAAGTTTGAAAGAAAAACATAAAGGTATGGCACAATATACATTTCCAACACATGATAAGGGAAGTGATGATTATTATTATTGTGGAAAACTTGGACATCAATCTAAATATTGCTATAAAAGAAAATATAATGAGTCCATACAAAGAACCATAAGGAATAATGGAAATTTTGTGGACAAAGACAACTCAATCAATCGTGGATTTAAAAATCTTAGATTGTTTGTTTCCGATCCTACATTCTTTGCATAAATGATGATGTGAATGCTTGGTTCATTGATATTGGTGCATCACTCCACATGGGTTGTAATAAGGATTGGTCTCATGAATATTTTGAGAACATTGATGGAACATATGTTTATCTTGGAGATAACAAATCACTTAAAGTTCAAGGTTATGGAATAATATGTGTGAATTTGCCTAATAGACAAGAGAAACATATCCATAATGTTATGTATGTTAATGGTATAAAAAAGGATATGATTTCTATTTCTACTATTGTTGAGGTGGAATTTGTTAAATCACACTTTGTGGTGAAAGATATTCAAGATCACTACAAGGTTATTTCCATAGGTACTGGAGTTGGAGGGTTGTATAAGTTATATGTGACAAAGACAAATAATCAAGCATTGGGATCTACAACATCGTCCATAATAGAATTATGGCATCAAAGGTATGGGAATCCAAATCACAATGATTTAATGTTACTTTAAAAGAACAAAATAGTTGAAGGTCTTCCTGTTATGAAGAATAGTCATGTTGAATGTGAAGCATGTGTACTTGGCAAGCAACATAGGGAGGAATTTCCTAGGTAGAGGGAAATACTTGAATTAATTCACACTGATGTATATGGACCTATGAAAATTAGATATCTTGGTGTAGTATTATATTTTCTTATTTTTGTTGATGATAGATCTAGGTATACATGGGTTTATTTCTTAAGAAGAAAGAGTGATGTTTTTTAGTACTTTAAAGAGTTGAAGTGTATGGTGGAAAAACAAATTGGCAAGTGCATCAAAATTATTAGATCTCATCAGGGGGGAGAATATAATCAAGAGAATTTAATAAATATTGTAAAAGTAATGGGATTCTACAATAATTTACAGTGCCACATACAACTCATCAAAATGGAGTTGCTAAGAGGAAAAAAAAAACACTAGTAGAATGTCCACATAGTATGCTTGAAGGTAAAAATATTTCTAATGGTTTTTGGGTTGATGCTATTAGTACTATTGTTTATTTGAAAAATAGGATTCCAAGCAAAAGTTTAGAGCTTCAAAAACTTTCTGAATCATTTTATGGGTATAAACCAAAAGTGAATCATTTAAGGGTTTTTGGTTGTAAGGCATTTGTTCATATTCCAGCATGTTAAAGAAGAAAACTTGATGCAAAGTAAATAAAGTGCATAATTACTGGTTATTGTGATGTTAAAAAGGAATTGAAGTTATTTGATCACAGTTCTTATAGATTGCTTGCAAGTACGGATGTGGTGTTTCATGAGAATGCAATAAAGGTGATAAAATGAATAATACTGGTGTATGGCATGATATTGATGATGATGTCAAAATAGATACAACTGTTAAACAGGAACAGGTATAGGTTCAAGAGAAATGAGAAAGAAGTAGTCATGACACTCCAAGAAAGGAGAGGAGACTTCACAAAGCAGGAAGAAAGATCAAAGCAATAAAACTCCAAGAAGGTCATTACGTCAAAGTTAGGTACATGTAAGGTATAAAGATTATTCATTAATGTCTCTTGTTATGAATGTTGTAGAACCATCGAGATATGAAGAAGCTAAAGAATATGGAAAATGGAGAGATACAATGAAAGAAGAATATAACTATATAAAGGAGAATGACACATGGGAATTAACAAAATTTTTCATAAAAATAAAGTTCCCATACAATGCAAATGGTTGTGTAAATCCAAGTTTATTTCTAATGGAATTATTGATAAGTATAAATCTATATTGTTTGCAAAAGGCTATCCACAAAAGGAGGGAATTCATTATCAAGATACTTTTTCTCCTATAGCTATGTTGAACATAATTAGAATCATGATTGCATTAGCTAAAAAACATAATTGAAAAATGCATTAGTTATATGTCAAATTTGTTTTTTTGGAATGGTGAGTTAAAGGAAGAAGTTTATTTAGTTCATCCTTAAGGGTTTGTAAAACAGGGACACAAGAATCTAGTCTGTAGGTTAGAGAAAGCTTTATATGGTTTGAAACAAGAACCAAGACCTTGGTCTGTGAATATTGACTCTTTCTTTTATGAGAAAGGTATTATGGGAAGAAAACGTGATCCTAACTTGTACATAAAGGTTGATGAAGATGAGCATGCTGTTTTGATATCTATATATGTTGATGATCATACCATAACAGTAAATGCATCCAATTTTATTAAAGAAATTAAAATTCATTTGTCATAGGTATTTGAGATGAAGGATTTATTTGAATTGCATTATTGTTTGCGTACTAAAGTTTGGAGGTAATTAGGAAGGACACTAATCACACAAAGCAAATATATAAGGGAAATCCTTGCAAAGTTCAATATGAATGAATGCAAGGCACTATCTACTCCTTTAGAATAGAATGTCAAACTGTACAGTGATGATGAAACCAAAGACGTCAATGGAACCTTGTATCATCAATTGGTGGGAATTCTAAACTACCTCACCACTATTAGACTAGATATAGCATATTTTATGAGTGTACTTAGTTATTTCATAGATAAACCTTGTGAAGGTCATTGAAAAGTAGCAGATAAAGTCATTCGATATATGAAAGGAACACTTAATTTTGGTATTATGTATACCAATGATTTTGATGTTGAGTTTCCAGGTTATTATGATTCTGACTGGGATGGAAATCCATTTGAAAAGAAATATACTACTTGATACATGTTCAATATCAGTTCAAGAGCAATATCATGGAGTAGGAAGAAACAACCAACTCTTTCCTTGTCATCCAATAAAGCTAAGTATAAAGCATTAAATAGTGCTACCTATGAAGGAATATGGCATAGAAGGATATTTGAAGATTTTGGTGAAACATAACAAGGATCTACAATAATCAGATGTGACAATCAAAGCACTATCAAATTGGAAAACAATCTTATGTATCATGCAAAGAAAATGCATATAGACACACAACATCAATTTGTAAGAGAAAAAGTCCAATCAAAGGAAACTGAATTATCATATTGTAATAGAAATGAAAATTTGGCTGGCATATTCACGAAGCCTCTTGGAAAGGCTAAATTTGGAATTTGTAGAAGTAAGTTGTGTGTTGTAGAAAATCTGAATTATGTTGTAATCCTAGCTAAAACTTAGATCAACAAGCAAGTTAACATGTAAGTCATGATTAAGGGGATGTGTCAAAATATTAATCATGATAGTGTCAATCATTGTTCCCTAATCGACAATAGATGATTCATAATCAATAATTAATAATTGACCAGAGTCAATGAAAAATAATATTTAGTCGAAAAAGGTCATTATTGATTCTCTAGATCATGCATGTATATATAATAGTGTTTGGTAATTAAATAAACAAGCTCTTGAGTTTTGTGTATTTAATTATTATATATGTGCATTTAGTTATTAACCTCAAGTCGTGTCACTTCCCTTTCCGGGTAAGTATTTCGTTGAACTATTCCAAAAGGTAGTATAGTATATGCCTTCCCCAAAGTGGTATTATACTTAACCTAGGGACACACGCTATAAATATCCACAAGTTTATGTATAGAATTGGACCAATGATATACATACATAAGATTATTATAATTTTTCCATTCAAATATAACCATAGCATGATTTAATTCCAAATTCTAGTTCTTTATTCATTCTATTGGATGTACATAGTTTTCTTTATCAATAAATTCTAGTTCTGTATTCATTCTATTGGATGTACATAGTTTTCTTTATCAAACGAGGATATATGAAACTTCTATATATCAACTTCTTGAGGTATTTATAACAATTTGAATAATTTGTCTAACATTCAATCCACACATGAATTTCTCCGTTTGGGTGCCTGCCGTTTTGTATATGGAACTCACTATAATGTCGATAAGTGCATTACCATAAGCTTGGCAAAAGTATTTGAGTGGATTATGTGGAATGTATAGCATTTATGGTGGCCCGCCTAATTACACTTGTTAAAGGATTATATAGGCTACGTAAGGAGAAACCACGTGACCTCACATGGTTTTCCAGATCGGTACACTATCCATCGCTAGGATTCCATTTCTAGATCTGACAATGGTCTATTTTTTATTTCTTAAGGGTTTCAACTAAATTGAAAAATCCTTCTCACATTTTGTTTGTTCATTTGTGCATTTGAAGATAGTGGTTGGAGTATTGATCTACCTCGTGGCATGTTTAGATTTTCTGTTGCAGGTGGTTTCTTTAAGTGATGTCAGTTTCTATCCTCTCTCTCCCCACCAATTCTACATCTGGCACCTCGTCTCATCAAGGTAGGTAACTCTTGGATTATTTTTTTTTTACCTTTTTTTAGTATGAATGGTTGCTATCCATTTTCTTGCTAAATTTTCTATAGTTAGCAGCACCTTTGATTGTAAAATTATATGGCCTCTTCGTTTCAATTATTCAATTATTTCCCTGGTCACAATTTCCTTGGATGACAATGCTTGGAAACACACTCTACCATCGTATCCTTCACTGCAAATTTCTCTTTTCTTTTAGCTCGCTTTTAATGCTTAATTAATTGCAAGTTTTTATTTTTAACTCTATATTCAATTTTTTTTTTTTTTTGCCAAATTCACACTTTACATAACATCACTTATGAAAGATGTTGGAATTAAACCTTCTAGAAGTTTGAGGGTAATTTTTATAGCTTACCATGGTCATGCAAATTAGGGACATATTACTCAAATTTTCCCTTAATTGTATTCCTTAAAATCTGGTTAAAATATCAATATATTTTAATATAAATTTTGTTAATATTTTTTGTTTTTACATTTTTTTTTAAGATATTTCATTCACATTTTCTTCCGAAAGTTTCTACACCGTTGCTTATGTTAGCGCTCAAATCTGCCTTAGGTTGAAATAAGGCAAGACTCAAGGCCACATCAAACCACGCTCAGCCTCGTAGCTAGCCCTACAAGGACAGGAGAGGGCTCTCTCCGGGTTGAACTCGGCAAAAGATAATCGAAAAGGCTCGAGATGACCTAATTGATGACTGATTTTAGGCTAGGTGTTAAGTACAAAGAGTTTAGAATTGATTTTTTATGATTTTGTTGAAATCAAGGGAAAGACAATTTTGGGTGCGGGGATGAGGCACAGTTTTTGCAAAGGTCCACTTGGGGCAAGATAGGCAATTGTTTTGATGCCTTAAAGTAGGTGAGATGGATAGATCAGACCGGTGAGAGGCTAAGGAGACCAAGGTTGCACTTGAACATTTGAAGAATTGAAAATTTTGACAATTTCTTACAAAAATGAGAAGGCGACTTATCTTCAAAACGGAGTTTTGAAGAGAATTCCTAATTTAACTGTACAATAATGAAAATTATTGAAATGATGATCTATCAAAGACATCCCTCTGGCCTGCTGGTCTTCTAAAACTTTTCAAGGCAAAAATGACTCAACCCTAGACCTAAAACCTCAAAATTTAAAACATGATTGTGAATGACCTTTGAAAACTTTATTTTAATGAATAGACCTGAACTAGCTGTGCCAAGCACGAGGGGAATGAGTGACACACAACTGCTCCATCAGAGTTATGGCATGCCTAACGAAATGCAACTGATCAAACGGATGGGACACCTAAAACATGCAATGCAAAAAAGAGCTTTTGATCTCTGATGGAGGGATAACTAGACCGACTCTAACAGGTTATAAGGCTGTTGAACCTGTTAACCTTGGAAGTAAGGATTTTGAGTCTACCGATGCAAGAGTTTATCTTGACCTTGCAAAGGTTGACATTGTTGATATGCATACAAGGCTTGTTGCTACCAAGGTTGACCTTGTTGCTGCAAAGGTTGGATTTGTTACCGCTGTGAAGGTTTCCCTTGCTACTACAAAGGTTGTCCTTGTTGCTACAAGGGTATATGGAAAGTTCCTAGGGTGATACACTAAGGGTATTGATAGTTCCCAAATTAGATCTTGCCATGTCAACCAATCACAACGGATTAACCAAGTTTAACATAACATCCAGCCTGAGGCATGTAAGGTGTATTTACCATAGCTTGTGAACCATATGGGACATAAGATGGTTGGAATGCGTCCTGAGACATATACAGCTGCTAGCATTGGACGTTACTTGACCTAGATGGAGAAACAGGGTTAAGGATAGCACCGTAAAACAGTTGATTCATTCCAACCATGTGAGTTTGTAATCCACTCACACTGGTTTTTCTAGATATCATTGGGATATTTAGATCTTGGCCCCCATGCAGTGGCACAGTCTGTCCACTTATTGGAGGGGTAGAAGAAGTTACCGATACCTGCCCTGAAACTTTCAGTTGAACTAGAAGAGTCAACTGGAATGACGAGATAGGTTGGGACGGAATGGTAGGTTGAACTGGAACGGAAGTGACCGCAGTTTGCACAATCATTCAAGAGGTCGTGTTCTGAACAAATGCACCTGATGTAGGCATAACGTTAGAATACCATATGGGGTTTTGATACAATGACGATGCACTAGGAGTACCCAAAACCAACTGAGCCAGAGACGTATAACCATGAGGCAACATGGGATCACTCAACTGAGGGTAAGAGAGAGACGGTACTCTTCCCGTATAAGGAAAACCTTTTGAGGGGAACTCATATCCCTTCTCATCGTATATGTGTGGAGCGTGTGTAGTGGAAACTTGTGAATGGCCTGAAGACAATACTATAATCTCTCCTTTTGACTCAATGAATGGAAACAACTGGCAATAAGGAACTAGAGATGTATGAGGAGATAACTCCTAAGGAATATCAGGTCAATCATATGGACTATATGGATGTTGTAGAGAGATCACAATAGGATCAAACTATGGGTTCAGTGAGTAAACAACCAGTCTTTGTGGACTTTTAGGAGTCTGTGGACTCTCAAGAGTCTGGATAGGATTACCAAAGGATTCTAGTCTATATTCGTAAGGTGACCCAGTATCTTATGGAGGCCGATAAGAAAATAAAGGTTTAATACTAAAAACAATCCCAAGTTCAACACCTTGAGCATCAAGCGATGATGGAAGTTCATGGAAATCTTCTCCAGATGACCTTCCAAATAGAGGAGAGGAAGGGGAATGAGGAAAACCCGATGGTTCAGCCACAATGAATTTGTCTCAAACAAAAAGAGTAGAGATATTAATTTCAAGCCTTCTTTAAAATATATTAAGGATACACTCACAATCTGGTCCATAATAAAACTATCAGGAATGTGATGTGATCGTGGGAATTTGTTTTTTTTTGACAAGATGAAATAGTGTGATGCCTTTTCATGTTTTAAGAGTCGAGAAGAAGGAAAATATGACTCTGGTCACTTTTGGTTTGAACGAGCTCGAAAGGAGAAGTGGTCGATCATATTTTAAATTTAAAGAGTCAAAAAGACCAAAACGACTACTCAAGATAATCTAGGCAAAATGGATTACTAGGTAACCATGAACTACAGAATACCTCCCAATGAACTAAACAGTATGAGCATGCAATCTGCTTGAATGTTGTGCTCGGTGTATCACATTTACAAGGTGGCATACTCTACTTCCTATGGATAAAATATTGCAAATCTAGTGGGGTCTCCCTTTATATACATGATAGTATAGGGAGCCCAAGCCCGTACTAGTGCTATCTAATACTTAAGCAAACAACAAAAGAAAGGTTTAAAGACACTGGAACATGTCTCTAGCCTAGACTTCTAAATTTAAGCATTTAGTTTCAAAAAATCCTTAGGTTAATTTAATATATTTTAAAGGTTTATGTTGAAATTAAGTCTCAGTTTTTAGGTCCTATCGATGTCACCTGAGAATCTCTTATGTGCAACTATATGAGACAAAACGCTTTCAATTCCATGAATTCTTACACTAATTGAGAGAAGAGAAAACAATCAATGCAACAAATAAGCAACTAAAAGTAAGATGAATTTTCACCACTTCGCTTTTCAAAACAAAACACTAAAAATTCTTTCAACTTCCTACTTTTCCTATTAGATGCACTTCAACTTGTCCTTTTAATAGTAAAAGAAGTTAATTTCATATCAAATTCTCATGATGATGTAATTCTAGCTTTTAATGATGCTACACAGTGCAACATATCAACTAAACAAACTAGAATGATGTATTTTCTTCAATGGAATGCTAGAATGAATCTTTCACATAAACATTTCTATGAAAATTTTCAAACAAGCAAACATCAGTCATATGTAAAGCATGATAAAAATAACTCCGTTCAAACCAAATATGCAAATATTCAATCGAAACAAAATGAGAAATGTAATCTGTGCTAAAAAAAAATATGTTCAACAAGAGAAGAGAAAAAGAAACGTTTTCACTCATTCAATTGAAAATAGAGAAATATAGATGCAAGGACTAAAACATGAAATGCATGAAGCAACAAATCACCCACTTGATTTGATGAGCATATAAGAAAATGAATGGACCATGACGTAGATTCCCTAGGAACACAAACCATCCAAAAACTCAAAAAATCAAGTAATGAAATCTCAAACCAATCAAGAAAACAATTCAAGCTAACAAAGCATTCTAGCAAGGGAGAAAAAAGGCAAACAAGCCAAGAAACAAAATCTATGAGGACAAGTTACATTGGCAATGATTTAAGAGAAACCCTGATTTTAACCTATAGGAATCAACACAACTATCTAACTAGCAACCAGTGCCACAAGGGGTTGTGGCGCGATTGTTCAAGTGGATGTCATGATGGTCGACACTACTATTAGCAAAATAATAGCACTGATTGATGGATTCAAAGAAAAAAAAAATCCACAAACCAAAACCAGACCTGTCACTCTAAATTCAAGAATCAAAGAAGTAGATAACGTAAAGTACAGATTACAAAAGAGAAAGAGTGATATGACAAAAGTCATAACAAATCACGCAATGAAAAACAATCCAGAGAGGGGTGGTTCCCTAGTGGTGTCACCAATTTTTGGAGTAGGAAGATTCTCTCTACAGATAGAGATAGTCCCTCTAGCCTAGGGGAGAGGGTCTAGCCACAAACAAGACAATATAACATAAGCTCCCTTAGATTGATAATGGAGAACATACTACCTCTTATATCACTTATCTCTATTTGATGAAGTCCTTGTGTCTTTGCTCCAATGATTAGCTCCTTAATGTCGAACAAGTGCCTGGAACAAATAGACAAGAAACTACAACACACATGATAGCATACAATAAATTCAACCTACTTAAGACGATAATGATTCTTAAGCTACCAAATACCGTATGTGATTGATATAGGAAATAAAATATCAGTTGTATTATTATGACAAAAAGGAAAGTACCACCTTCACCTTAGCGTTGTAGGTTTCCTTTAATGTGTCCAGGTTCTAGCACCAATGTTAGTATCTCATGATTCACCTCAAACAATAAAAGTTCAAGGCTTATTCCTCTTTTCTCAAAACCAAACCAACTACAAACTTATTCTCGCTTTACAGGTGTAAACTAGAAGGCTAAGGCTACCAAGAGTTGTTTAGTCTATCAAGATTTTGTAGATTATTCAAGCCCTTCCATTAGCTAGCTAAAGTTGGAAAAGGAGAAGTTTATATAGATTGAGAGAGGGGAAATGGATCCTATTATGATGGGAGAGATCTCATCCCTTCTCGTTATTCCATTTTAATAGGGGAAATGAGTCCAAAAAATCTCTCTCAGCTCTATGTCAACAAACCATTTACAAGAATTTCGTTCATGAAGTTTCTAGACCTAGAAGCTTTGACTCCATTTTTTTTAAAAAATCCGAAAGTGCGTTGGCTTGTGTAATGGATGGATACCAATGCCGATCGGTGCTAGGCTTAGTATTAAGCTCTGCAAATTGGTGCGGGGAAGAAATCGAGGGATAACGCCGATCTTTAAAACTGAGTTTGAAGGAATATTCTCTGGAAATGACGATAGAGAGAGACATTCTATAGATGAAGAGTGACGTAAGGACATGTTCTTCATGATAGGAAAACACATGAGGTTAACCGTAGAGTTCCTCCAAGATCGAGAAACGGGGAGTATAGGGACAGTGACAAAATGTTGTGTAACAGCTCAACAAAGAAAAAGGGAGGTATGAGAAGAATGGACATAGACATGGAGATATTATGTGACACCATAGCAGAGAAACACCTAGTAGACATTCTAACAATCAACAGGGTGCACACCTGGAACAATAGAAGAGGAGGGAATCACCAAATTGCTTCCAAATTAGATAGATTCCTAATATCTGAGTAAGTTATCAACAGAGACATATTCATAGAAGCCTCGATTTTGCCCAAGATGGGATCAGACCACTGGCCAATATGATTAGAAGTGGAATTGAAGGTGAGCCTGAAAAAATGACCTTTCAGGTTCAAAGCCTTTTGGCTAAGAGACTCAACCCTCATTAAAAAAATTGAGGCTTGGTGGACGTAGAGTGAACAACAAGGGAGGAATTGCATGCATACATTCCAATTAAAGCTCAAGGAAATAAAGAAATGGAAAAAATAATAACTTGGGCATATCATGAAGGATCAACAACAATTTAATCAGAGAATGATAGAGGTGCAACAAAAAAACATCCAGGAAGGGAGATCATAAGAGCTAGCAACAAAGGAGGACAAATTAATAGGTCAGTTGAAGGAAAGGAGAAAACAGGAAGGGACTCTATGGAAACAAAAATCAAGGGTGAACTGGTTAAGAGAATGGGAGCGTAATACCTTGTTTTTCCACAAGGCCATGGTCCAACATTGTGATAACAACATAATCTTCTCCCTAAAAGATGAAGAGGGGAATCATAGAGTACAACATGAGGAGATGTAGGAGCTCATAGTAAACCTCTTCAAATATCTCCTTTCAGAACCACAAGAAGAAAGAATGGAAAAACTTCAAAGAACTTCTCAACATATACCTCATAGGGTCACTCAGGACCAAAACCTTGCATTGATGAGAGGAGCTACTGTTGGGTAGCGGAGGCCCCACGTAACGATTTTGGATCTTAAATCCCATAAGAGAGGGTAATGATATTGTAAACTTTTTGCGAAGGGCATGGAGCACGAAATGTAATAGATCGAGTCAAAGGGTTGTCCGCCCAAAAATAATATAAAATAATAGGAAGTGAGTCGGCCTGCACATGGTTCGCGGACCATGGGAATGTATAAATAGAGCAAGGATCTAAGGGTAGAGGGAGCTTGGGAAAAATATTGAATGTGTTATGGGTTTGTAAAAGTAATAGTTTCTCTGAGTTTGTATGTTTGGGTCACGGGTATTAGTGGTTAGATAGAGGCTTCACAGCTATGTGAAAAGGAGGCCTCATAGAGTCTGCAACGGTGTACAAGGACCCGTGTAGTTGTGTGCGTAGGGGAGGAAGTGGATTGAACAAAAATGAAGATATTAATAAAGATAAGTTGGTTTTGAGATGTTGTGTTTATTATAAAATATTGTGAATCTATTTATATTCTAGTTTATGCGTCGGCTTTATGAGTTTATCACTATCTTTAAGAATTATGATTACGTGCACTAGGTTTTATTGTTAAATGTTTGCTTAAAGACTATAAAAAGAAGATATGATCTATAATAATTCCATTAATGAGAAAATGCATCTACACAGATCTACGCAGAAGCCCAATAGTAGTAGAGAGTGGCACGAGGGTGCAGAATGGTTTGCGACCCCTCCAAACCACATCAAGACATCCCAAGGGACTGGTAGTGTGGGATTCTTTTGCCAAATACCTCTTCCGAATCTGGGTCAGACCCCAACAAGCCAACAAATGGTTCTATTGCCAGCACCAGGATCTACCTAAGGGATGTCCGATGTCGGAATTTTGAAACCATATCAAGAAAGAGATTAAAGATTGGTTGGATTAGAAATAGTACGAGTTCATAGTTGGCCCTAGCACACCTATGCGCAAACTAGAAGTTTAACATGACAAGCATGATCAAGTTACCAATATTCAAAGGAGCAGGAAGTGAAGATCTGAAACAGTTTTGGTTCGTAGTAAGGGCAGTATGGGAAGTGCACAGAGTTACAAATGATAATATTAAAAAGGCTCCCTCGGTGAGTGCACTACAGGACCGTGCGTTGACTTGGTATATCAAGCACTCTAGCAATCACCCAAATGTCGGGATAACGAAGATATGGGATGCATTGAACAAAGAGTTTAGCCAGCCGAAATCATAGATGCAGTCGATCATTGGGTTTAAGGAGATTGTGATGTTGCCAGGTGAAACCCCTTGGGATCTGGATCAGAGATTGAAAAGTATGCTCCAAGAAGCTAACATGACACTAACGGATGGGCAATACCCAACGCGATTTGTGGCATCTTTAACACCACATCTACAGACAGCGCTATCACAACAGAAAATCTCTACCCAGGATGAAGCATTAGAGATAGCGATGAGGTTGCATGACACTCCAATATAGAATCCTAGGTTGGGAGTTCAGTAGATCCATGCACAAATACAAAGCCTGTGTTTAAAAATGTAGAGTTTGAAACAAGAGAAGGCACCCTGGCTAGAATTACGAGAGGAAGTGTGGTGCATAAAATGTGGAATCGAGGGCCACGATAAGGATCACTATCTCGTGTTTGAGAACTATTTGACAAAATGGGGACCAATTTCGTTGCGACCAGAGGCACAAGTGAGGCCAAGCATGTCACCCTTGCTCTAGTGTGCAATATGTCAGGTGCGAGGAAAGCATGACATAGACAACTATCACCTATTGCAAAAGTTTACCCAGACCCCACAATAGCTATTTTGTAATTTTTGCATATCGTTGGGCCACGAGGAACGAGACTGCCATAGTTATGAATTGTTGTTGGATCGAACACTTGCGTATAGGATGCAAACTAAGGTACGAGGTCAGGATCCAGCTGCGGTGATAGCGCGCGGTGGGTTCTAGGGACAAGGATGAGAATGGGGAGGAATGGGGCCAGAAAGGGGCCACAGGTAGCTAAGCTATTACAACTATGGAGGACCAAGGCACTACGTGCAGGATTGCATGAACCTGACCAGGATATGCTACTCGTATTGTTACCAATTTGACCATGAAGCAGTAGATTTCCCTATTCTAATTGCACAAATGCGTGAAAAAGGGGTGCTTCAAACTACTCCCACTCAGAACGTCCAAATGATGAAGGCTAAACTGCACGAAGAGGACCCTTACGTGAACATGGTTCTCAAAAGTGGTGCCACTATAGGAGAAGATAAGGGGAAGCAACCTGAGGAGGATACATGGGTTCGTAAGGCCCTTATAAAGCAACCTAAGTTTGATTTCAGACGCGTGAAGGAAACATTTATTGAGGCTAAGAAGAGCTTCGTGGAGGCTTCTACTTCTAGTAGCAGGGATCAAGCTACGCTGGAAATGGATCCTTCTATGTTAACTACCTTTTTAGAGACATGCATGAAGCTACTACGGGATAGTAAAGTAGTTAAGAAATTGCAAGAGTTGATAACTAGGTGCGCAAGGTCGGGTGAACCATGCATGGTCCAGAAACTATGCAAGCATTCTTTGCGCATCGGGCGGGTAATGCGGTTGACTGCCCAAACTAGTGACTATGAGATGGATCAAGTCGTTCTAGATTTGGGGTTAGATCCAAATGTGCTACCTAAATAGGCTTGGAAGCGTATGGGTAGGCCCACACTACAATGATCTCCTATTCAATTATGGATGGTGAATCAATAGAAGATATTGCCTATGGGGAGATTGTAAGGAGTCATAGTAGATATTGAAGGTGTGAGCACACAAAAAAAATTGAGGTAATAGAAATTGTGGATGACAGTAACCTGTATCCTACATTGTTAGGAATAGATTGGGCCACAGATATGAATGGAGTCATCAACCTAAAGCAATGAAAAAGGATATTCGAGAAAAAGTTTCTCTGCGTAATGGTTCTGCTGGACCCAGCCAAAGGGGCATGCTACATGGAGCCTGTGCGTGATGAGGATAGTGACAATGAATTGGACTGCACCTACCAAATCAAAGTATAAGATCAGGATCGGGTGAATCTGATAGAAGACTGGAGAATCTCATGGGAATGTGACAGTTCCTACACGTCGGACTCAGATGAACAGATTGAGCGATGGCAAAACTGATTGCATGAGGTAACAATGCTAAATTGTAATATGATGGTTAAAACACTACATTGTGTAATGATAGAAGTAAGGGAGCTTCCAACAGATGGGGATGCAATGAAAGCGTAGGAACCTGTAGACCATTGTGAAATGGTAAGCTTAGAATAGGAGTAGCAGGGTGCACAAAAGAGGGTGTTGCATGCAACAATTGCACAAGGATGGAATACGTGAC
This sequence comes from Pinus taeda, assembly GCA_000404065.3. Lineage (NCBI taxonomy): Eukaryota > Viridiplantae > Streptophyta > Pinopsida > Pinales > Pinaceae > Pinus > Pinus taeda. The sequence goes on along the minus strand of APFE030409431.1, from coordinate 56,659 downwards.
AAAATACTAGGAGAAAGTGGCGTGAATATAAAAGGCAGACACGTGGATAGTTTGGAGGTCAAAGCGGGGTGAACATCCATCGACGGTGTAGGATGCAAGTATATGTTGTGAAAAATCCTGAGTGACTCAAAATCACAAATCAGAATTCACCACAGCGATGCATTCCGCTAGTTGTTCGCAACAAAGCCAGCATGAAAATATGGGGGAATGAACAACATCCACTAGATAAGATGATCCAATGGGAATCTATGGATAGCAAGGGTTTGATGGGCCTATAATACCATCAAAAAAATTAGGGGGAAAAGGCGATCTTCTCAATGGAAAGATGAGATGGAACCAAGCAAACAGATAGCATTTGGTGGTTGGGGGAAGTCATTTAGTGCAACAGTAGAAGGCTTCACAAAATCAACGAAGAATGGGAAAAACTAAGAAGGAAAAGCACGATGTTGGATGAAGAAATCAACAAAGTGACCATTGACATCGCTCAAGTAGGCCATGCAAATTTGCAAATAAGGGAACTAGGTCTGGTTGGGTCTGCCTTGGCATTAGAACGGGCTGCGACCCTGCTATCACGACTGTGACCACACCAATAGAGGACTGTACCCTATATAATAAAGCATGATGGGAGAATGGATACAAAGGCCATCGAAAGGTTTCTACAACCCGGGCTAGCAGGGAAGCTAAAATCTCGCACCTGGGGTGTAACCACATGACTAGCTATGGAAAGCACAGTCTCAGTGCTCCAAGTAGTTGAAAGGAGGCAAGGGACTATAAGCAAGTCTACGGGAACAAGATCATGGTCGCGCCACAGTGGCTACGCTACCACATGGACAAGCAGAGAGGTGACCATTGCTGACACTGTTCATGACAAGATGTCTGAGTTATGGCAAAAGGTAGTGGGCAGTGGGCAATTAAGAGACGTTGTACAAGCCACATCCGAAATGATCTGTTGTAGGCTTAATGTTACGGTGTTAGAAAAGGAGGGAACCACTGAATTTTAATTTCAAAAATATTATAAATCACAACGGGGCATCTGCCAAATGATTTTTCATTTCGAGAGAAGTAAGTTATTGTTCCTTTCCATCGATATGGAACATTTTATTATTGACATTAAAGGAGTAAGTGCTAGGGTTGTAATATGGCCAATGGAGATGCAGGACATTCTAGATAATGTGGTGTTGATGGCTTCTGGCTCTGCACAAATTTCAGCACCGATGGTAGGGAATGTACCGGAAATTCTTAGGCATGAAGTAGAACTTGTTTGGATATTGTTGCCTAACCCATGGGCTGGCTGGCAACCCATAACAGATAAGTTAAAGACTATGAATATGGAGACAAATGATGGAATTACAGTTAACAGTTCATCCTTGATGTAGCTTGAAGTTGGGATCTTGTAGAAAACGACAATTTTCTTCCAAATTGCAACACAAGCTACAACACACAGTGTGTATAGTAGACTAGAAATTCGAAACTTGCTCTGTTGGCATGAAGAGTTCCCGTATGCGGCACCCCAGATAGAGATAAAATCCTATGATGAGGTGCTCTTGTTGGCATTATGTTTTTGGTATGTTTATATATTACAGATGTTGTACTTGACGGCAACACCCATGGCATGGCTCTCAATATGATGAGAATTAAGAAGTACGCAGGAGAAAAGTTCACGGAATTTTATGCAGAGAAAAGTTTATAAAAGTTTATTTCATGTCGAGAAAAGTTCACGGAATTTTATGCAGAGAAAAGTTTATTTCATGTGGGAAAACTTACCTTTGGTCCATGGTAGTTAGTCCTTGGAATTTGAACCTATGGTTTTTGGACCATGGCATCTCGACAGACGTGTTGATCCCTAGTATTGAGTTGATGGTATTGGTTTGTTATGGTTTTGGCCCATGGTATTGGTATTCCATGATTTGAGGAAGAGCTTGCCTATATAAAGCAAAGGAGATCATTTGGCTTTGGTATGCTTTTGGGTTGAATATCTTAAGATCTGAAATATTGGGTTATTGTTTCAAAAGCTCGATCTATATTAAAGTGAAGTGGAAAGCGAATCTGTGAAGGGTGATCTCTCGAGCACTGCAGCTGCGGAAGTGCGGAGGCGCCACAGGA